>JAULJZ010150103.1:0-10133 GCA_032270985.1 Heliamphora pulchella | reverse complement strand
GCTTTCATTTTCCAATCAAATTCCACATTGTACTGCATATATAATTGAAATCATATGTCAATTCGACTAGATTTATCGTAATCTTCTTACTATTTTTCATGATCAATCAACCGCTTACTTTTGATAGGTTTTGATTTCTAGCTAATGTTGAAACCAGCTGTGTGAGTGGGCTCCCCCAACTCTCTCAAAAGTCTAATCTTGAATTATTAAAACTTGGGTTTACTTTAAGTGGAATCATCCTTAATTTCTGGCTAATTTTGAGCCCTGTAATTTCATAAATTTAACCAGAAAATAGAAGCTTCTTTTATCTTTTCATTGTACACTGGAGAATTCAATCAAAGCAAAAGGTTTGTACTATTCCATTTGGCACGAACTCAAGAATTTAAAATGAGCATAAAAAGTAAAAACAATAAAAAAACCCAGGTAGGTATTGATGAGATTCTAACAATACCCAATGAATCTGTAGGCTTTAGTGCATCATCTACCCTTTTTTTTCCCCCTAAAATATTGTGGATAGAGAAAGTTAATGCAGTGGAGTTCAGGTAGAAAAAGATGCCATTGAGAATAGATTAATTGCAGCAAGAGAGGTGGTTAGTAAAAATCCAATTTTTTCTAGTGTTTAACAATAATTTTTTTCTGTGTTGCATTTTTTCTCCATAATTTATTGATGAGACTTCTATTATTGTTCTGCTTATTGGTCTGATTTAATCATCAAAAGATTCTTTGAAATTTAAAATTTTTGCATAGAAGGGTCAAAACAGCAAATTATAATACTTGGAAATTTTAAAAAACACTCTTGTCCTATAGAATGATCAGAAAGTACCAATCATACTGCTAAACAGGTCAGATGGTTGAACTTTATTATTTAATTAATTGGGCTTTTTCTCTCCTGCTTGATTGGGTTTTTTTAATTAGTTTTTCCTAATCTTTTGCTAAAAAAGCCAAGTAAGAGAGAGAGAGAGAGAGATGCCTTAGAACTGAAGTCCCAATTATTGACTGTTCATGGATCCTTCAAGTTGAAGGTTGCTTGAACCTGTTATGAATGGTCCTGTCGTTGAAAGAACAACTGACATAGTACCTCAAGAAATTTCATTATCAAAATGCATTTTATTAAGAAATTGATTTCCATTTCCAAAAAAATTATACTTTGTCCAACGAACGAAAAACACCATAAAAAATACATCTTAGTCATTCGTATACACGGGAAACCCAAAATTTATGGATTCTCCATATGTATAGATATGGTTGAAGTACATTTTTTTGTGCTTCATTTATGTGACGTAATATTAATGTTTTCAAAAAGTTTACAAAAAAACATCACTGCAATGAGGATTTCCTTTTCATCCTTTTATAACCAAAAGAGATTTTTTATAGGGTCTAGGCATAACCCTAATTAAATAGCCCTTGCCTCATTTGCATTCTACCCACTTTGCGTGCTCCATCTCAGGCGTGTGGGTTGAAACTAGTGAACACTTTTTTTTTTATCCAATGTGTTTGTCTTCATTCAAAGTATGGGATGAAATGTTGAGATTGCATCCCAACACTGAGATCATTTCAATTTGTTAAAAGTTTATTTGAGACGATTCCTTAATAATGCTAAACTCCACTCAAATTCAGCTTCGTAGACCAACGATATGTTTAGATTGTATAAATAAGAAATGCCAATTACTCGAGATCGACTTTGTTTGACTTAAAATAGCAAGTCGCAACCCAAATTTGAACAATTTTTTAAAGTTGGCTTGATAACATTTCAACCCAAATAATTTGAAGGGTTAGAAACTTAGGTCGGGAGGTTAAGTCTTGGGTTTGCTCTCCAAGAACTACCAATTTGAGTCTTTAGGATTACTAGAAGTTTTTTGGGTTTTTAACTTTAGAATTTCGGAATTAGACGAGTCGCGTACAAATTGGTCCAAACACTCAATTATTAAGAAAAAAAAACTTTTCATGCATTGATGATAGTGTATGGCCAATCATCCTATGCTATTTTAGCTTGGGACTGTTTGTTTTGGAATAATTTTTGCCTAGAAGACTTTTTATAGGGGGCAAGTATGCGCAATTGGAAAAGAAAAGTAAATGAGCAAGGTAAGGTACCCTATGTGCAAGGTTCTCCTTTATGTGCAAATTGGTGGGTGAATAATACACATTGATTGAGACAGCAAGTTTCAGAAAATTGGACCATTTTTTTCCCCATTGCTTCTAGCTTTCCCAAAAAGCAAATGGGATGTGCTTCTTTTTTTTTAGAAACCATTTCTGGGAAAGGGAGGTGCAAGCTTGATTTAAAGAGTACCACTTTACAGTTTTTGTGTAAAACTGTCAAACCCCTTTAATGGATGTCTAAAAAATGTTAATTTTTAGGAATGTTTTTTATATTTAGGGAACTATTTTTCAAATTTGCTTTTCAAGGTAATTGAAAAGTTAAGTTTTTTTCATAAAAATATAAAAGATTCAGAAAAAAAAAAGCAAGTTTTTAGCAAAGATGTAGTCTTTTGTTGTTTAGTGTCCTTTGTAAAACTTTGGTCAATACTCTTTTGCTTTTACTATCACTCTAACTAAGAGAGAGATTTTAAAAGAAAAAGAAAAAGAAAATTTGACCAAAATACGAAAAGAAAATTTTTAAAAAATTAAAAAGTTGGGAGCTTCTTAGACCTTATTTAGGATGTCTAAAAAAATTTGACTTTTAGGAGGTATAAATTAAATAAATTGTTTGGGATAATTTGCTTTGGGTAGTTTTTTGCTTTTTCGTCTTTTATTAATAAAATATCTAATATATTTTTACTAAATGTATAATCCATTACCTTTTGCTTTTAAGTTATTGTATTTGGATTACAACATGACTTTAAAAAAAAAAGTGACTCTGAGTTAAGTTGACTTTCATATTTAGAGTATTATAGAGAGTACTACAGTCATTTCATTTAAAAAACTGATTAATTGTATTGTGAATAAGTTTTTTTCTTGAAAAAAAAAATTAAAAAAAAATATTTGATTTTTTTTAAATGACAAATAATATGACTTTTAAAAGTTAATTCTTTTGCAAAAAAAAAAAAACCATTTTTTTGCACTTAGATAAACCAAACTGGGCGTGTATTTTTAGGTCAATTGTAATCAGATGATTCAGATCCAAAATTTGAATGCTGTCTGTGGGGGGAAAAGCTTCGGGTCTCCGCAAATTAATCATCATTTTTCCAGATTTTCCCGCAAAGATGGCAAAAAAATGAAATGCAGCCAAGAAAGTATGGTAAGTAGAGCCTCAAAGGAGTTGGCCCTGTTTGAAAGGGATATATAATTAATGATTATTATTAGGGTGGTTGTCCATTATCAAGATCTGCCACTTTTCTTATACTCTTACGCGTTTATATTTGCCACCTAAATGCCCATTGTCCTTCCAAAAGGACAATAGAACCTCTTTACCCAAAAAAATGGGAAATTGTGTAAATTATAAAGTTATATATATAAAAAAATGCACATATCAACGTAGATTTAAGACCTAATACGGCTGCAAATCGCTTCATCCGCTAAATTTTCTAACACAATCTTTTAAAACTTATCAATAGCAGACGTTTGTTGTTGAATAATAAAAGAGGAGAAAACAATAATAGAATAATAAATTTATAATATTTGAAATAGAACGATAAGAGAAGAAAACAATGGTAGGTGATAATAAAAATATATCAAAATAAAACATCTTAATTATGATTTTTTTTTCTAAACTCAAATGCCACCGTACTGACAAATAATTGCTAATAATAATAATTAACAGTTTTACGCTAATTATTATTTTGAAAGACTAATAAAGTAAAATATTAATATTAGATAATAATATATTGAACAATAATTATTATAGTATGTATATAATATACTATAAGAATAAATTTGAAAATTTGTTGTTAAGACTTGAGAGATAAGAGGAGAAAGTGCTGCTCTTTTTATGTATAGGTATGGTTAGGGCTGGAATTTTTTTACATGTTACATTAACACGATTCGAACTTTACACAAAATTAGAGAGTTGTGATCGATTATTTTTTTACACGAAGTTAAAAATAACACGATTTGATAACACATTTAATAAATATATTCGGTTAGTATTGAACTCGTAGAATCTAAAAATGACATATATAACCCGTTTAGTTTTTTGTAAGCTTTTTTTTCATTAACTGTTTGAATTTTAGAGTTTTTCATATATGGATTCATGTTGCTTAGAATTTTTTTTTTATTGTTTGGAGTTTTTTTACTTATAATAATTTATGTGATTTTATGATTAAAATATGTATAAAATTTAAAATGTAAACTTGTTATTAAATAAGTTGTTAAACGGTTATTAAACATGTTATAAACAAGTTAATCCGTTTATAAGCAGGTTGTGTTAATATTAGCATAAATAACACGTTTAATTAAATGGATAGTATTAATGTTGAAAAATTTCTAACACAAATCCGATATAATATGATACAAACACAATACACATCCCTAAGTATGATTAACAGATTTTATATAACCGATTTCTTGGCAAACTTCTATTTCTCTTCCCAAGAAATCAGTCAACAAATTAAAAATAAAACAAAGAAATCCTGAACGCTTGCATGAAATGGTTAAACAAAGGTTTCGTTTGGTAATTTGATTTAAAGTCAATTTATTTTAAGTTTTAAGTCTAATAAGTCTATGTTTGGACTAATTTTCTTTTGTAGACTTTTTGATTTTTTAGCTTTTTGACTTTTTTTAATGTAAAAATATGTAGAAAAAAGACGACTGAGGCCAAACAAGTAGACTTTTTAAGAGGTTTTAAGCCAAAAAAAACTCTGAAAAAAATTAATCCAAACATAGACTAAATAAAAAAATCCTATACTTAGAAAATAATTTTAAATCACTTTATACAAAAATATTATGATTTGGCAATTAACTTTTGTAACTTTAAGCAACAAAAAATAAACAAGCAGCCTGCCCTTTTGAACCAAGTCCATGAAAATGCCAAGAGAAAAAATCATGTATTTTAACAGTGGGCCCGGACGTGGACCTGACCCGGGTTGTAGCCCATCCGGACGTGGACCTGGACCGGGTTGTAGTCATTAGAGGAATCATTCTGGGCCGCTTTCGTTCAAGGTTTCTACGAACTCAAAGCGCAACAAAAAAACCGAACTCCGATCCAAAAGGACCAAACCAACCTGACCCGACAGAAATGAAAAAAATATGACTGAATGAAACCAAAAAAAAAATATACAGAACCAAAACTATTAGAACACTTAAAAATAAGACAAAAACTCAATTAATCAAAAAAATAAGAACACTTGAAATCCGACGGTTCTCGAGTTGCATAGCAATAATATTAAAATAAATAATATAATTAAGCTCTTTTATTTTGGGCTTTGGGCTTAGGCAGTATTAATAAATAAAATAATTAAGTTTTTTTTTAAATCTAACTTTTAAGTTATATTATTATGCCTCCACTGACATTTTTTTTTTTCTTTTTTCTGTGAAAAAGTCTGTACGAATATCTCGAGGCATGGTGCATCACACTTAAAGTCCGATTAGCCATTAGCAACAAGCTTAATTTTTTTGGCAATTTTAATTAAAAATTATATTGAGGTCAAAGTAAAAAAAATTTGTACATAATTAGTTTTTTTAAAAAAAAAAAAACTTAAATTTCTTGAATTGAACAGTTTTGTCTTTTTATATAGTTGACTATAAATTATATATAATTAATATTGATAATAAATAAATTATTAAATATGATAATTAATATTTTATTAAGTATGATAATTATTATTTTTAGAATATAATGAGAGTTTAAAAATATAATACTATAAAAATTAATATTTTAATTTAACTTTTTTTTTTATTTTTAATGACCGGAGTATGTTGGCATTCGTTCAGCTTCGGCCTCGTTTGGATGACCTTGCTTATTTTCTTATTAGTTTATAAGTCAAAAAATAACTCGCGTTGTTTGGATAACTAAATAAGCTAAAAATAAGAAAATAAGTAAATAAACAAATAAGTTCGTTTGAGTAACCAAATAAGCAAATAAACTGGTTTATAAGTAAATAATCTCGTTTAAGTAGCTGACTTATAAATAAATAAACAAATAAACCACAGGTCATCCAAATAAACTTGTTTAAATGAAATATAATTTATTTACTAATAAACAAATAAACCAATAAATAAATAAACAAAATCCACCCAAACAAAACCTTTGTAATTATTTGCCTTGGGCACATAAATAATTTTGCTTAGCTTTTGATTCCAATTAAAAGCTGTTTTTGTCGTTAATAAGAAATCTATATACATTCTAAACATTTTTAATTTTTTTTTTAAAGTAAAAACTTATAATATTCTCAATGAAAAAAACTTAACTCTTCTCACAAAAATAAAAAAATTATGTTAATATTTTAAACACTACAATTTAACTTTTTAATAAAAGATAAAAAAAATTATTATAAAAAAAATATTTTAAATATTAAAATTTTTATAAAAAAAAATTAAAATTTTTAAACATTTCAAAAGAGAGCTAATTTATGGGATGCAATCAATTACTTTTGTGATATTTCCAATGGGAAGCGTCAAGAAGTACGATCAATTATTTGTTTCTTTTAGAAGCTTATTACATAACATCATTAACAAAAACAAGGATGCCAAGAATTGTCTCCTATTTGCGACTGCTCGTGAACTGAACTAAGGCGCAACGCCAAATCATTTTCGAAGTACAAAAGGAAAAATATTTAACAAATCATTAATGAAAAGATTTCAAACAGAAAGCTTATCATTGCCACATAATCATAGGCCTTGTTTGGATGTTATTACCTCTAACTAGCAGTTTATTTATTATTTTGTTTGAATTTGGTCGAATGTAGTGTTGTTGGCACTTCGGTAAAGCAAGACTCGATTTGTAAAATAATATTTTAACGTTTAGGCTCCATTTTTTAAAACATAAAATATTTTTTTTATACATTTTAATATTTGACTGATAAAAATAATATAAAACATTTGACCTCAAAATAAACAAAATTAATTTACATAAAAATGAGGGCAAGCCATTTTCTGTGTTGGTAGTGATTATAGTGTGATTTTCTGTGTTAGTAGTGATTATAGTGTCATTTTCGTGTAAACAACAATCGTGTTGGTGGTGACAAATTAAAATGATAAATTTTTCACATCAATTGCAACGCTAGTGATGAAAGAGTCAATATTTAGAGAGAGGAACGGTGGCAACGGAAGAATCTAGATCTACAGAGAAGAGCAATGGCGGCGAGATCTTGAAATACTATTTGTTGTTACCGGCGCCTTGACCTCAACAGTGCGGAGATCGCTATCATTTGAGGCCAATGAGTTGTCTCTATTCAAGCCACCGTCGAAGACGCCAAATAAGGAAAAGTCTCTAATGGCGACAACAAAGGACGACGGAAAAGAAAAAGTGGTCAAATGAAGAAGGAGGAGAAGTGACAACGACGATGGCGACAATTAGGGCTAGAGCGTGAGAGAAAGAGAGAGTTAGTGCTGCTTGGGTTTTATGTTGGTTTTTCACTTTGAATTTGTTGGTCTTTCACTTTGATTTGTGGGGGTTTCATATTAATCATTGATCACTATAAAAATAAAGTTTTCATATTGGAAGAATATTTGGCAAGTTCAGAACTCAATAATTTTATCTTTCATAATTATAAATTTAACAAATTCAAACTTTAAATGTGATAAAAAAAAGTAAAATATCTTACACAAGAATAAATTAATTATAAAAAATTATCTTAATTTATGATGAGACTAAAATTAATAAAAAAATACTCTGTTAAAATTAAAAATGTATAATCCTTAAATATGTCTTAAATTAATAGATTAATTATGAGTTGGAAAATGTAAACACACATGAAACAAAAGAGCAAACCTCCGCTTAATTTGGCGACTCTGTTTGCTAAATTTAGCGCAACTTCAATTCTCAGCTTTCACCTCACCCTCCCGTCTCTCCGGATCATGAAGAGAGAGAGAAAGAGCGGAGTATGATGATTCACTGAACCACAACGTAGAAAGGAGAGAAAGAGAGAGAGAGAAGGAAAGAGAGATTTATAGATCTGAAGGCATTGTTGTTTTATATGTCTCGACCACCGAACTATGAATTTCAACAATGGTGGAACAAGCAGAGAGAGAACCACCACGACTCCTTACTCGAAAAATCCGAAAACCCTAGCTGGTTAACGGTCGAGATCCGGAGCCCCACTCTCGATCGGTCGGTCGAGAAGGAGCGAGTTCGCAGCGCTCGTCAACTCTCCTGGGTCTGCCTCCTGCGCTTCCAGCAAATCGCCAATTCCTTCGGAAATTTGACTAATGGATTCGTCTCCGTACTGCGAACCGCGAACCGCCGGATCGCAGACTCCGGAACGCCAACCGATTCGCCGTCGCCGCGGTCGGAGTCGCGGCTGTACCGCGTAATCAAGGCGTTCTTGATCGTTGTAGTGGTCTTGCTAGTGTTCGAGCTCGTAGCCTACTTCAAGGGGTGGCATTTTAGTCCGCCGAGAGTGGGGTCCGCTGAGGTGGTGGATTTCGTGGAGCTTGTTTATGCGAATTGGCTCGAAATCAGGGCAAAATATTTGGCCCCGGCCTTGCAGAGTTTAACGAGTGTGTGTGTTGTTCTGTTCTTGGTTCAGTCACTGGATCGAGTAATCTTGGTGCTTGGATGTTGTTGGATCAAATTTCGTAGAGTTAAGCCTGTTGCCGCAGTTGAATATTCAATGGATCCTGAAAATGTGAATGTGGAGGATTATCCGATGGTATTGATGCAGATCCCAATGTGCAATGAGAGGGAGGTAAGATGTAGGTTTCGAATCCCTACTGCGCAAGCTTGGTTTGTTAGTCTCTGTTTATATGTAGATTGCAGTAATCGTAGCCTAATTTAAGTAAATTTTGTTTTCAATTCTGCAACTTTAGCCTATTTGTTTATCCACGTGCTGCTCATTAGCACTGCAAACTTTAAGCGAGGTGTATTTGATAGAATTTTAGTTAAGCTGTGCTTAAATTATCAGTACGGTTAGTAGAAACGCTACCTACTTTGGCATGCCAATGCAAATGGTTGGGTATGACGGGAGTGTTAGTTACGAAGGTAGCGGAAGGGGAGGGAAAGGTGGGAGTTATTCCTCCTCATTCAGTAGAGAAAAGACAGTATTGTTTCCTTCCTCTTGATTGTTTCATAATAATTATATATTTGGCATTATAAAAATAAATTTATTCATCACTTCATCTCCCTCCATTTTCTCCTAATTTTAGTGGTGAAGAAAATCTCTTAAAAAGTGGGCCATTTCTCCTTTCACTAACCTTTCATTTACTTTTTCTCTTCTTAAAAATAACCCAAACAGCATTATAACTAACTTTTTTCTTTTAAACCCTTTACTTTCTCATCAAATTCTTCAATCCAAACAAAAGCTTACTTTCCACTTGCGGTAGGAATATTTGGCCAACTCATCACTTTATGGTTCTAATAAAACTCAGGTCGTTTCTGTACTTCTATATAGAATGCTTCTCCATTTCATCACCACTAAATATATTTTTTCATTGTACTTAAAATTGCAAATGGGAAAAGAACGAGTATGCTATGGAAACATATCAATCTTCATTTTCTATAAAAGTTGCACCTTTTCCAAATGGCATTATTCTCTTCATCTCATGACCAATAGATATCTCTTATACTGATGAAAACGACTGGGTAGACATACATGCACTCTGGGAGTAGTGGAGAGAGGGCGAACGGGAGTGAGATTGCATATTGCACAAGGCTTAAACAAGCACACATCATTTGTAATTGTTCCTGTCTTTGTAGTTTGAGGTGGGATCTCTAGCAACTTCTATCAATGCTGAAGCATATTTGCATTTGCGTCACTGTTGATAGGTGTCCTGCCAATACAATTGGCAATTTAAATGTTCATTGGTACCTTCTGATTATTTTCCACATTCTGCTTCACAACAGAATTTTCTGGGTAGGACCAGAAGTTTATCCGAATTACTTGGTTTTGGATACAAAAATCCTTTTCTTTGCTATTATCACTATCCAATGCCATACCCCTTGTAAAGTGGTAAGTCGTCATTTAACTTATCACAATAAAATAAAATAAAATAAAATGATAAGGCTGTCATTTATTTTTCGACTTCTTGACCCATGTCCTCCT
>JAULJZ010150102.1:0-10133 GCA_032270985.1 Heliamphora pulchella | reverse complement strand
ATGCCATGGTTAGTTAAAATATCTATAAATGTTTGAAATTCTATGTATATCACCATATATGTTACTTTTATTGAAATATATAGTTGGACGCAAAATATTAGAGTTGGATATATTTGTATGCTCAGTATGAATCTCATAAATTGGTGGAAGAGTTAAAGTATTTTTTTTTAGAAGAAAAAATAAGACAATTAATAAAAAGTGAAAGAGATATGAGAATGACTTTTGAGAAATTGTGGTTGACACCTAAAATAATAAGTTAGACGGTTTGATTTACGAGTTCTAGGCTCGTTGTGCAGCTAGATTCCTATACTCAAGAGGTTAGTACTTCGAAGTAGGTTGTCATAACTCACTAGTGCAATAGAGTACCTAGGTGGGTTAGATGACGGTGCACTACCACTAGAGCACACAAACCTAGTAGTAAGGGATGGTTGTCTACTCTCTTAGATGTATCATACTATTTATAGGCGGTAAACTTGGATTGATTGAAAGTTTAATGAAATAAAAATCAAAATTATTAAATGTTTATGGATCTAATGAAATGTGACTTTTCATACTTTTATTTTGTTTTAGATGGCATATATTATACATACCTTCTTTCATACTTACATTTGTTTGTTATTGACAAACTTTGACCCCTCTGATTTGTTCACGTGTTTGGACATTTCAGGTTCTGTTGTATCTCATGAGTAATTATACTTCTGGAGTTTCTGTTGAGAACTATTTAAATTATGTTGAGAACTTTTTGAATATTAATATTGAATATTAATAATGTAGTCACAATAGTATTTTGGTTTAGACTTAAACTCAATTTTTATTAGTATTTTGTAAATGTAGTTTGGATTAAAGTGCTTAGATATTTTATATTATTATTTATGTACATGAATTTATATTAATTGTTGGCAATTTGTGATGTAAATATATGCATGAGAAATTAAAGTGGATAACCTAAAATCTATAATTGTGTTGTGGTAATGTTGTTGAAATCTAAGCAGAGTAAGCACATATTACGTTACTTGTGATTATTACTACAAGTTATTTTGCAAACGGTTAGCACCGTTGAATTATCCAAAAAATTAAAAATATTATCAAATTTTTGCCTTAAAAGCTTAATACTTAAAATATTTTCTAAAAAATTTAGCGCGTGACACGAGGAATCCTTAGTAGCGCTAGGGCCTCGCCCGCTAAAACTCGTACCATCATGGGAGGATGAATCTCCTGCAGTAGAGTCGGTCTCCTCCTCTAAGCTCTCAATAGTATACACTAGAGACTAGCTCTCGATCAAGAAGAGGAAGCTCTGGCAGAAGAAGTGGCTGATTTGGAATGACCACCATAGATCCTTGGGCCACGATCCTTGTCATGCTGCAAGAGGTACATGACATCAAAGTGTATCTCTATGCAGTAAATAGAGAAGTAATGAAACCAAGGAAAAAAGAAAGGACGATGATACGTACCACGACGGGCTCACCTTGAGGGGTAGGTTAAACCCTGAGAGATCTTAAGGTGCTGTCCTGCTGACGGATTAGTGCCCTCATCCTGATCATGATGCGGACGCACTTGTAAGGGCCCAAAAATTTATGAGTGTAATAATAATAATAATAATAATAAATAAAATAAAATATAAATATATGCATTTGTGTGCTTATTTGTTTAATTTTCTTTTTACATATATTATTAAAAAATTTAATTTGTTCTCACGTGCTCGTTATAAGTTATTTTTTGTTTCGGTCTTTTTTCATAGATTTTGAGAAAAATCTTTTTAACCCAAAATCCTAGTTGAACCAACCAATTTATTCATTAAGTCAAAATCGAACTAAAAAGCCCCAATCTTGAGAATAAACCTAAAAATTCAATAATATGCCTTTTTGCTATATGCATACATCAGCCTTCCCCTCCCCCCTTCTTGGTCGAAATTGATAGAGATAATGAGAGAAGGGAGTGTTTGAGTGGGAGAAAAAAAAGAAAGAAGAAGAATATAAGAGGAAGCCTTGTGATGTTCTTCCATTTTCTTTTTTGGGGTCTTCACACTCCTTGTTTTTCACATACAAGATAGAAATAATTTATATATAAATATATTTTTAATGCAAATCCTTGGCCCTTAAAGTTAAAAGGAGGGTTATACCTCATCTCTTTTCCATGAGGTGAAAGTATGAACATATTTGCCAATTTTTTTCATTTTTTCTTCTAAAACTCATTTTATTTGGGTTTTAATTATTGGATAGGGTCTAGATACTCATACATAAATCATATATATAAGAGGTAGAGGCATGTAATAAAGAATTAAGGGTTACAAAGGGTTGGGCATGTGCTATATTCACATTTAGTCTTATGAATGCAACATAATTTTTTTTAGGATAATTACACTTACCTCCACTGAGATTTAAGCTTATTACAGGAACCTCCCATGTGGTCTCTGAAATTACACTAACCTTCCTGAGATTTAGTTTTTAACATCAATTGCACCAAACTGTTAAAATTTCTGTTGAAATTTAACGGAAATCACCCCTCCCACCTCAAAACCACCATTTCTACCCCAGAATCACCGTTCAAACCACATTTCCCCCCCAAAACCACAATTCTCACCCCAAATTTCAACAGAATGGTGGTTTTGGGGGGAAAATATGGTTTGAAGGGTGGTGTTGGAGTGAGAAGGGTGGTTTTGGGGTAGGAGGGGCGGTTTCCGTTAATTTCAACAAAAATTTTAACAGTTTGGTGCAATTGATGTTAAAAATTAAATTTCAGGAGAGGTTAGTGTAATTTCAGAGATCACAGGGGAAGTCCCTATAATAAACTTAAACCTCAGGGGAGGTAAGTGTAATTATCCCTTTAATTATTTACATAAATTTATTCTTGAATCAATCCTCAGCCATTTGATCTCAATATTTTTCTATAGCTTAATACAGATGTCCTTTGCATGCACAAATTTTTATGTAACCTAATTTTAGGTTTTTTATATTTTAAAAATTAAAATTTCAAAATGACTAAAACACTATTCTGAACTACTAACTTTGAAATAAGAGCATTTCTTGTAGAAAATATCTTTTTACATGAGATGAGTAGTAGAAGTTAGATTTTTTTCTTATCATTCTCCCTACTGAGATCACGAAAAATGCACAAGTCTACTAAAAGTTATGCTATGTTTTCCCAATTATGCTAGATCCGA
The DNA here is from genome assembly GCA_032270985.1 of Heliamphora pulchella. Classification (NCBI taxonomy): domain Eukaryota; kingdom Viridiplantae; phylum Streptophyta; class Magnoliopsida; order Ericales; family Sarraceniaceae; genus Heliamphora; species Heliamphora pulchella. Next base: position 6,973 of record JAULJZ010150102.1, on the reverse strand, counting down.
ACACCTTGTATGTAAAAATTAATTTCTCCCAAAATATTAAGTTTTTTTGAGCAATGTCAAGTCTCAGAGTTTCCTAACATCCATATGCATTTATAAAAAACTTATCAAAAATTATATATTAGGATAAGGACACCTTTTAGATTTTTAAACTACGGTGATAGATTTTGTTTCCTATTTTTAAGACATACTAGATATGTCACTTTCATTTGTTTTAAATAAAACTCAATCTGAGAAGTAAGATTGAATAAAGTTTTCTTCACGAAAAATGAAGAGGACATTTTAAATTAGCTATTTATAAATTTTTAGAATTCTTAGTGAAATTTTGCTATTTTAAACCCTTTAAAACAAAGGCTAAATTTGTGAAGTTACTGCTTTGAATTTACTCTTTAGTGTACTAATGTGGATTTTAAGCTTTCTCTTAACATTATTATTTGCCATGTCATAGTGTTTGTTTATATGTATATAATTGGAAAAGAATTATATTGAGAATAATGTGTTAAAATTATTGCATGTTAGTATGCTATGTCCAAAATGTAAGTGCATAACATGATTATATGAATTATGTTAATCAAGTCTTGTCATGGCAAAATTGTGTATTCACATGCTAACTTTATATCTTGTAATAAAATTCATTTCAAAATGACAACTTAGTAGTTTATATCATGAAGTTGTATGCTTACATTCATGGGGTTTGGGTTACGGGGATCACACTTTATTAATCAGTGATTTTTTAAAAGATAAACGGTGTTTGGAGTAATGGGATAGGTCTATGAATGTCTTTAGCCGTGTTATGTCTTGAGCTGTGTTATGTTTTGAGTTGTGCACCCCATTTAAATGTACGAATGGGAACGTGATTAATGGAAACATGAGTGGACAGGAATATAGTGTACGAGAACATCATGGTACCATGTGGTGATGGTAAATCGTATAGATCACACACTAGATCTTGACTTGAGATTTGAAAGCTTCAAATAGTGAAATCTACGCTTTTGCCCATTGGATGACATTGTTGAATAATTAATTAAACTATGAGATCATTACTGTGGATGAAGAAACGCCTGTCATTTTCGGTCGGTAGACTTGGTCTGTACTTGTTGATGAGGACTAAGGATGGTTATCCCAGCTAGTTGAATCTAGAATAATCTAATTTAGTCAACCTTAATAAATAAATAAAGAATAATCATCTAGATTCTCATGTCATATATTCTATTTTTGCTTGGTGATTTGTTTAGTATGCCGTTCTGTAAAATACTTGTATATATTTCTAGTTTCTATTGGGCGTCGCAGCTCATGATATTCTATTTCAGGTTTAGATGAGCTGTTCGCGAGACTGCCACCTCCTTGAAGATAGTTTTATAGGGGAGAAACCCACGCCTCTTTTTTCTCTCTTAATGATGACTTTTGCACCTCACACGCCATCTTGCAAAATGGCTCTGTCATACTTGCCAACACAAGCGACAGGGACAGGGAAGGTAGTCTGAATTCAATCACATCACCATAAATACTCGCACCTCGGCCTCACTCTGTCGGACATTTGTCATGATCTCGGCTCATTCGCACTCGATGTCAGATATCTTCCCATCTAATCGCATTAAATGCTGCGATGTTAGTATAATCGCATTTAATATTATACGACCCTGTTCAAATCGTATTAAGTGCAACCCCTAGGACCGAACTTGTATACCCTGACGGGGGTTCGAACAACTCGGCACTTAGGCTGTTCTCACAGCTAGGCCATGCATTACCGTTCAACGGGGCCCCGCCTTAGGTCTTTTATTGGGTCTGATGGGCCAGTGCGAATTGAGTTTGCCCCCTTCAGCACCCATTTTTAATTTTTTACCACAAATAATAATCTAAAAACAAATAAAAAAGGTTGAGATCATTGAATTGATTTTTTTGATTTTTCTGAATTTTTTTTAAAAAAATAGTCCATTGATTTTAAATTTTCCAAGTTAAGAGAAATAAAAAAGATAGAAAATATTGACAAAAAAATAAAAAATCACTAGAAATAAAATTTTTTTTTAAAAAAGACATTGAAACTATATTTGTTAATTAAATATAGTTAATATTAATTTGATTCTCAAATGCATTTCTTAAATTGATTCTAAATGCATTTCTTAATTAAATATAGTTAATATTTGTTTAACTATTAAAATAATATTATTAAAACTAACAGTAGACAACAATATAATTGCAAAGTGACAAGTAAAATGCATTCCATCACTTAATTCGATTATGCACTTTCGATACCCCTCCTATCATTAGTGATTAATTAACAAATGAATGTGCTCGATAAAACAATGAAAGAACTCAGCACGGGGAAGGTGCTTTCCGTGCTGTGCATGGTGTTGGATTTAGTTTTCAAATATATTTTATGAATGAATTCATTTATTACGTAGATTTCTTCGATTATTTTAGGTACATAAAAATTTAAATTGATTTGATACATGTACCTAAGTGATTGAATAACATTTGTTTAGCAGTTTTTTTTCTTAAAATTATAAATTTTATTCATTTATTTTTAAAACTGCATTAAGTGATCACATAACTACATATATCGGATTATTCTAAATTTTCATATGGATAACAAAATCGATGAACTCTACATAATGAACGAATCCAATCATAAAAATATATTAAAAAATTAAACAAAAAGTCATGCATAGTACGGTGCTGTGCATTTAAGCACAGCACATTCCCCATTCCGAAAGAACTTATGATATTCATATTATTGAAAGGGAACACGTTTTTGGGGGTGAACTTAAAATTAAAGCTGACTCACTCTTTTTGTTTTTAAAAGTACTCACAATAAATAATATCTTTATAATTTTTTGAATGTTAATCCTCTTAATTACAAAGGGAAAATAAAGAAGGAAACAAGAAAAAAAAAACTTACAATTTACCCACTTTTTCTATTTTTCCATTCTTACACTTTAGAATTTCCAAATTACCCATCATCAAATCTAACTACTCTTCCCTTTTCATCATTCAACAACTTTAAAAAAAATTTAAAAATTAAATTTGTATAGCACTAGTTATTTAAAATGGGAGATGAAGAATGAAGAACACCGAGTAGCTCATAGCTTCCGGCCAGCTACTGGTGTATGCCGGTAACAACCTTGTTTCCTTGGCCCGGGCTCGGACCGGAGTCTTTAACTCCTCCGAGTGCCGCCGCCTGTGTGTTGAAAGAGTGATGTCCGCCGCCGGGGCTCGGCCCTGAATCCTTGACGCCGCCAAGAGACAACCCCTCAAAAATTCCCTGAAAATGCAACCCTCCACCACCAGAACTCTTCAGTTCATTGATAGGGCGGGCTTGAGTTTGAGAGAACAGCGAGCTGAGCAGTAGAATGATCAGGAAACTGAAACTGACACACTTGATCACTCTCCTAGCCATTTTAGACACAAAAGATATATATATATATATACGTAGAGAGAGAGAGAGAGAGAGAGAGTTCTTGAAGGAAAAACTAGAATTAGAATACTGGGTTTTGGCAGAGAAGCATGGGAGATCTGGTGCCCTATTTATAATGATTGAAACTTGAAAGAATTTGGAAGCGGTATTAAATTTGGTTTTTTCCGACTGGGAATTAGACGGAATTGCATGCAGCATTCAAACAAACGTGAGAATGTTGGACCAATTGGCCGATTTAATGCTCAGGAACCAACTAGGGAGGTTCATGGGTTGGAGAACAAGAAACGGATGAAGAAAATAAGATTTCCAAGTCTAAAAGTTGAATGGTGTAGAGAAATATTGGCGGAAACTAACTCCAATAATAGATTAGTTGGGAAGTCATTACATTTTTTTTTTGCTCAAACTTATAATAATTTCTTGGGATTAAAAATAAGTCATAACTCAAAAGTTTTGACTTCTGACTTAGGTGATTTTTAATTATAAATCTTTATGACTAGATTTATGAATTTTTCTGATTGCTGATTTATGGATTTGTGTAGATATTTATTTCTGATTCTTTATGATTTAGTTATGAATACATGTGATAAGATTTATAAAGTGCATACTATAAATTTTAAAAGTACAAAATGTGTACTATATTTTTATTTTTAAATTGTTATGATTTTTTTTGAGTCTTGATTTTGTGCAATTAATATTCATACGTATGGCGGCCGGACGTACATAGGTTTAAAAATTTCTCTACAAGATGTTTGGTTGTATTTTTAAAAAATTATATTCAAAAAATATTTTAAAAATTAAGTTATATAATATTTTAAAAAGAGAAAATGCATTTGGTTGTCAAAGTTAATTTTTGTAATATTTTAAAAATTAATTTTTAGAATTATTTCTTAGTGCATGCAACAAAAAGAGAAAAGTGAAAACAATTTTAAATCGTTTTCAAAATTTTCAGTTTTTAGGTTATTTTTCAACTCAATTTTCTGAAAATAGTTTTCTAAAAATTACTAACAAATACGTTTTATCTATTTTTGGATAATTTTTTTGAAAAAAATTGAAATAAAAACAGCAAACAAACAGGGTCTTTTTCTTTTTCTTTTTCTTTTTCTTTTTTTATCGCGGAAACTAGCAATATTGAAATTTCATGCTTAGTAGCGCGGCCATTGTTATGAGGAGGACCCAAGACCATGCAACGTTTGAATACAATTTATCTATGCGCGTATGATTCAACAGTTTCATTCAACTCAAACAGCTTAATTCAACTCAATAGATTCAACTCGACTGCAAAGAACTCCATACACGTGCTTATTATGTGAAAAGGTAGATATTGTAAAAAAAATTGATTCAACTAAAAAATGTAAATTGTTAAGTGAAAAGGTTCTAATATTATATTAAGTGATCAGTGATCACTTATTAGTACCCAAATAACGTGAAATTTTAAATTTTAATATATCCCCTCACGTAATTATTTTCTAGATTTGTTTTGTCACTACAAAAAAAAAAAGATCTGTCGTGATAAAAACTTATGTGACAAATATAAAGTTGTCACTAAATTAAGTATTTTGTGATAAGAACAAGAGTTGTAACAAAAAAAACTTAAGTCACAATTTTCTATTATGAAAAACAATTTGGCACCAAAAGAGTTTAGTGACAATTAACGATAACGAAGAAGTTGTGACTAAAATAGTGGCTATTAGTGCCAATATTATATCACTAAATGACCAAGCTTTATGGTAATTCAAATTTATTGTCACAAAATTTGTTTTTATTTATCACATAAATTTAATTTGTTCCTAAATGTGAGCAGAAAAAACTAATTTCGTGCTTAAAGAGTTTTAGTGACAATATTTTTAGAGACAACAGATAAGTTGTGACTAAAGCCTGGTTATTAGTGATGATATTTTTTACTTATTCTCATTAGATCATTTTTTTGTGGCAATGCAAATTATTTCAAAAAATATATCATTGTGTTTTTTTTTTTGAATAATTGTTTATTAGTTACATAAATTTTGTCGCTAAATATGTATAAAAATTGATTTCGCAACATAAGTTTTTTAGTGACAAAAATTACTATAACAAATTAGATCATTTATGGCAAAACAATTTTATCTATAAATGAATGTATTTTTTCATTAATATAATTAGAGACAAAAATGTATCCTTGTCATTTTTGTCACAACAAGGTTGTCGCAAAAAGTACCTTTTGTCGAAAACTTATTTTTGTACTAAAAGTTTGACATTTTATAACAAGAAAATCGAAACTAATATATGTGACAAATATTTCGACGGTAAAAACAAAATAAAACCATGCTAAGTAATATTTATCCTCAAAAAAAAAATTTAAATACATTGTCTACGAAATGCTTACGGGACAAATAAAAATAAAAAATATATTATAAAAAAAATAAAAAATTTTGTGAGATATATTATCAAATAAATTTAAAGATCCTCACAAAATGATACAAATTGTGAGATATATTTTTTTATCAAAAATAAAAATATCTTGTGAGAAGTAATTTTGTCACAAATTACTAAGGAAGCAACTCTATTTATTAGAGTTAGGTTTCAAACCAAATGCCTATAATTGAAATATTAATTATGTTTAAAATTTACAATCTACTTTCAAAGAAATTATGTGATTAATCCATCACTCACAATTTAACAATATCAAAGACATGAGATCTTAGGCTTGTCTCATTAGAAATTTATAATTTACTTCCTTATTGAAGAGAAATATTTAGCCTTCGTTTGGGTTAGTTTTTTTTTTTTAGCTTTTTGGCTTAAAAGAGAAAAAAAAGCTAACTGATTTGGCTTAATTAGGCTTTTTTTTTACATATTTTTACATCTATTTTTTTACAAAAAAATTAAAAAATCTAAAAGTCACTAAAAAAAGCTAGTCCAAACACAGGCTTAATATGCTTGATTTTTTTTGAGATTCAAACTAGTTTTGTTTCGTCGATACTATATGTTGGAAAATTAGTGGGTTTTGAATAATTTTGAATATAATTTTAGCTAACTTTGAAACTAAATAATTTTGAATTAAATTAATCTTTTTTTATGATTCCAAATCCTAATATGTTCATCTCCTTAATTAGTTTAATCATGGATTTTGTGGCGTTCAAAATCGTTAACGAGTGAAAGAGAAATTGACTCCAAAAGTGTGCTATGGAAGTTAAAAAAATGGTGGTAATTAAGTCCTATCCCACATTGGTTGGGAGAGAAAATGGTGAGTGTCCAATTTAGTATAAAAGGGGTTTCAATCCTATATTGGTTGGGAGAAATATAGGTGAATGGCTTCTATAAGCCAAGTTGAGTCTAAGGGGTGCGCCCCTTGGTGGTACTCAATTTTGTGGACAGGGGAGGACCAATCCATTAGTGGGTTCGATCCAAACCCCACACGGGCGTGCCGTTGTTGCCACCTGGCCGTGCCGAGCTGGGTTGGGCCGAGCCCGTGGGTCGTGGGTCGTGGGTCGGGCTGGGTCGGGTCAGGTCAACCCTTATCTTTTTGTTGAAAATTTATTTATTTAAAATTTTGAATTTAAATATTAATTATTTAAATTGAGTTAC
>JAULJZ010150101.1:0-10133 GCA_032270985.1 Heliamphora pulchella | reverse complement strand
ATTTCCAACCCCAAAGCAGATACAAATGAAGATGATATAAACGAATGTGATGCTCCGGTGTCGATAAGGACACTGGCTCATGATCTAAAGACTAAAAGAGTACCTCTGATCATGGTTGGTGTAACAGCAGCATCAGACGCAACTGGTGCTTTGGAAGCACTACGATCAGCAAGAACATAGGCCCTGGCCTGCGGCAGTCTGGTCTGTCCACCATAACCCTGAGTCGATGGCTGCCTCACCGACTGCGCTGAAGTACCTCCTTCTGCAAACCTCGATGTCTGTGCCCTAGGTTGCTACGGAGCCTATCACCTCTGTACAGATGAAGGAACAGATGCTCCTGTCGTACTCTGAACATTCCCCTCTCTGGGACATTGTCTACGAAAGTGCCCGGACTGATTACACCCAAAGCAGATAGGTGGGTCTCTCGCCTGTGACTGGACAGGCACTGAACTCTGAGACTGGCCCTTCTGCGGGCACTCAACTGAACGATGTCCCGACTGTCCACATCGATAACAGATCAACCCTCTTTGTTCTGGCCTTCCTGTCGAGGCCACTGAAAGTGTAGGTGCCGACGACTACTGCTGAGACGATCCGACACAATAGGAACTAGGTCCAGATGACCTCTGGCGCTTACCCTTGCGCCCCTGGAACTGTGCATCTCCACTGCCTTGCTGGCTCCCGCTCTCTCTAATCCTGCGGCTATCTGCCAACGAGTTCTCGACCTGGATAGTAGATTCCACCAGCTTGATGTACATCTCTCTATCCAGAGCTGCAACCCTATCCTTAATAGTAGGTCGAAGTCCCCTCTCAAATCTCTGAGTGTGCAACTCCTCTGTAGATACCATCTCAGGTGCGAACCGCGACAGATTAGCAAACTTGGCCTCACACTGGGCTACAGAAAAATTCCCCTAAACAAGGGAGAGGAACTCCTCTCTGTAAGTATCCCTCGAAGATCTCGGGAAATTCTTCTCCAAGAAGACTCTCGTGAAAGCAGCCCACGTCTCATCCACAGTGGTCTTGGCAAACTTCCACCACTCTCTAGCATCTTCCCGCAGTTGGAACGCTACCAACTTTATACGCAAAGCATCCTCCTCGATATCCAGAGTATCGAAGATGGAGGTGGTCACTTCTAACCACTCAGTAGCAACCCTTGGGTCCGGCTCCCCAGAAAAGGTCAGAGGATCTAACCGCTGAAACTCTCGCATAGCTATAGAGGCCCTCGGCTCAGGAACCCGTACACTAGCCCTGGTCGCTTTTGCCATAGCTCGCATAGTGGCTAACATCTCATGGACGACATCAGCATCGCCAACATCAGTACCACCCACTTGTTTCTGTGGGGAAGGAATGCTCCCTTCCTCCGAAACCTGAACATAAGCACGTCCTCGGCCATGGCCACGGCCCTGACCACGACCCCGTCCCCGCACTCCCTGCGTGGACATAGCACTATAGGAAGCAATATAAACAGAATGAGCTTTCCTACAACATGCTACTACGTAACATAAACACATAATCATGCTATCACATAGCCACATAAGATTATGCAAATACGTCTCACATACCGAGGAGAACTAACAAGACGGACTCATGAATTTGGATAATGTATTCAGATTCCTTGCTAGTATACACGTCAGCCAAACACACTTTTAACTTAGCTTCTAAACATGTTAAACCAAACGCCCGAAGGAAAGACTTGCTAATCCTGAGATTCAACCTCCATACCCATATATACACAGTTATCATGCTCAGAAAGCTATTAACATGTTATAAATCAACGTTTAAACACATGCAAGCAAGCATATACAATCAACCTCACCAGGTGATAAACCCCTCTTCCCATAGCTCTTAGGTATTCAAACACAGAGCTCTGATACCAAGTTGTCACGCCCCAAAACTCGGGGTCACGTGAAAATCTACCAAACATCCATTTCATATGAAAGTACGGTTTTCATACATTAAAATCCACCAGTTAAAACCAATGGAATACCCAACAGAGTGTATCTCTCATAAAGAAAAGACATACAGTTCAACATGCAAACAATATATCGCTTTATGGCGTACAAAACCTGCCTTCAGGAATAGGCATACCAAAAAGAAAGAAAACTATAAAAGTCTTCCGCCTCTGCGGGCACCACCAAGCTATACCTCATCTACATCATCACCTGAAAATGGTTTTACAGAAAATTTCCACTCATGAGCCAAAGCCCAATAGAAAACATATCATAAGCTGTAAAGCAGGAATGCGGAATCATATGGTGGGAGCGAACTCAACCACAAAACCAAAATAGGTTTTTCATCCAAAACCCTCAAGTTTTCCCATCAGACCACACAAGTCTCCCAAAACGGTTTCATTAACATAAAACCCCTTGTTTTCATCCTTAAAACCATGTGATGCAAATGTTGCAAATAACCAACCACATTTAAGAAAAAATAGTAATCAAAACATCGTTCCCTCACGGAATGTATCATCACGAAAAAGAAGAATAAGATCATATGTACCGACTCCATCACAAGGGGATAGAGGTCACAACTATAGACTTCTGTCCAGTATCTAACCCCCAGATATTGTGGGATTACCTAGATACACACAGGTTCTATACGGAGCACCATAACGTACTGCTTAATTTACGGGTTATGACACCGAGAGAGCTAAGCACCCATCCGTCTCAGTTACGGGGACTAACTCGAAGGACCTAAGTACCTACGCTGCGCACGTTTTCGAATTTACACCGAGGGCAACTCGTGCCACATACACGTCATCGCGGTACGTCTAGATAATCTTCTCTAAATATTTCTCAAATCGGTACATTATACATGTACATAGATCAATCCCTCACCAGGAGATCAAAACAAAACATTTCCAAAATATTTTCCCCAAAAGTTGTTATACAACGCATGTATAAGCAAGAGATCCAATCCATGAAGCCATGGAGATCAAACCAAAGGATGTAAAAACATATTTTCATGTAAACGTTTTAGAAAGCGAGCCTCAACCCCTAGGGTTAGCTCCAAACCTCCAATAAACACGTTTCTCCCAAAGGTTTTCGTAAAAACTCCTTTTGCAATCCATCCTTTGCCCAAACAAACCACCCGACCCATCAAAACCAACACCAACAGCCCACACAGGACCCAAGTTGACTGGCCCAAGCCCCCAGTCGACTGAAAAACTCTCTGGAAAAGATAACCAAAAACAGAAGCAATTTCAGTCGACTGAACTCCCCAAAGCAAGATCCAGTCGACTGACCTCCAAGGTTCAGTTGACTGAACTTTCCCAGATTTTGTTTTGAGCTACGGGTTCACTTGTTTTTGCTCCCAAAACTCAAATCGAACCTCCAAACACCCATCAAAGACTCATTAAACACCCTCATACCTCAACACGCCCAAGCTTCGCACCACAACCTCGAAAGAAAACCCTGAAAACATACTTCCATCCACCGAAAATGCCAAAATACAGTTTTAAATCAAAAACCAGATCTAAAACACAAAATCACATTTCATGCGTTTTAAACGGTGAAACAGTATAAGATTACATATGGTACCCTTATACAGTAGTAGAATATGAGATCCTACCTCGTGAGGTCAAAAACCTGACACCTCAATCCACGTGCAAATTCGAGCTTCGTCGGAATCAAAATCCGTCCGAATGAATGCGTAGACCACGATGCCAAAAGCAAGGATCCGCTGTTGGATCGTTGAAAATCGAGCCCCAGGCCTCCCCGAGAAGTTAGAGAGAAGGCAGAGAGAAAAAAAAGGAAACTTAAGAGTTAAGTTTTGAAAATATCTTTTGAAAATATCTGACTCTAGATATTTATAGGGCTCTAAAATATCTTTTTTTTTGAATTTTTGAAATTCGTAATGTAACTCCCTGCAGCCCCCGGGACCAAGCCCGTATACTCCGATTAACCAAAACATGCATCATAACTCATATAAGCATATTAAGGCGAAAACGCTAACACGTGTACAAAACACCAAATATGCATAAATATAAAAATGAAATGGTACAGGGTCTCACACCTAATCTCACGAAAACCCACGATCTAAGCTCAAACACATGTTTTCTTCATAAATCTGTCCAGAATGAGTTTTTGTCAAAACTTCGATTTTTGCTATTTTTTTTGAGTGATCTAAACTCATCAAAAGTTTTTAAAATTTTTACTGTAGTTTCATGTATATACTATTTACATGCACGAATTTTCTTGAGGTCCGACTCTTTTTTCGTTTTTTTCTAAAAATAGAGAAGTAAATTGGGTTAAAATGGCTATTTGGACAGACCACTTTGAATCCAAGCCATTTTCTGTAGAAGCATGATTTCGAAATGATTTTTATGTGGCTGGATAGATAAATGTCTTATCTTTCTAACCCCATTGGAATCAACCCATTTGCATGTGTATAGAGAAAATGACAACGATTATCCCAAAGTGTGTCGAATTTGGTCACTGTTTGGTAGAATATTCATAATAAATTCAAAAAAAATGAAAAAAATCCAAGGTGAAGTTCCAGAGCTTCTAAACGCATAGATCTACCACTGTAAAAATTTTAAAAAAGAATATTTTAGTCTAAGTCCTCATTTCTATTTTTGAAACCACTGAGTTTTCACGCCACTGTCTGGAAATTTTTCTCTGTACTATCACATAACTTTGTTTTGCTGAAACCGAGACTTTAGAGGCAAAATTTGAAAACGTGTAAAACATAAAAAGTGTTCGTAACATCCCAAATAGAGTGCGTACCAAATCTCAGAATTTATTTCCAAGTTTAAGTATTTTAAAAACCTTTAAACCATTAGCTAGAATATGAAAATCCTGACTGTGGTTAAATTGGTTTTCGTGTTGATGCTATTGTTTTGGGTTTCCTAAGTTGTGTTATGCATGGTTAAATAATTAGAATGTGTAATATTATCTTGATATATTTAAATAATTTTAGTGGTGGAATTATATATATATATGCAAATTTGGTTAAATCGTTTGATTTATGCACATTGTGATTTAACCTAAATATTTTGAGGTGATTTTAGATTAATTGGAGCATTTTTTTTATCTTACATGCTAATTCATCATATCCATGTATAAATTTCCATGTAAGTTGAAAAATCGTAATTTTTACATATTGTATCAGGCCACATCATCATTGGGTGGATTTTACGGGGTTCACCATTTTATTTTAAGAAAAGAATGAAAATTGAACCTTAAGGTGATTGATGGAATTGAAATTCTTGAAAATTTGGATACTTAGAAATATTGTGATATTGGCTATATGCCTTGATTTGTTTTGGGAGGTTTTTTGTCCCAAGTGCTAAATGCACATTGTTGTAATATTTGTATTTTGGCGAAGGCAGTTCGGGCGGCGTAATAATCGGAGTTAGATTTCGTGATCCCGCACTGAACCTTGACTTGAAATTCGAGGGCTAGACCGTCGCTAACACCTTACCGTCAGTGATGACCCAGGTAGACACTTAGTCTGCTACGTAGTCATCCCACGGCTGATTGAACGCTCTCTGTCGGTCGGTAGACTTGGTCACCGTGATTGGGATCATGCGATTTTAGGATGTTTTCCCTGGGACGGGAGAACCTAGAATAACTTAAGTTTAAATTGGATTAGAAAATTAAATTAGTTGCATCATTTCTCATCATAATCACTGTCACGATTAACCTGCTATTTTATTTGTCATGTTTTGACCTATTACATGAGAAATATTTGTATGTTAGTGTGAGTTTCTCTGGCATTCTATGCCAGGTTCCGAAGAGTTAGAAGAGCTTATTGACGAATACATTGATGCGGACATAGAGCCTTGATTAAGAGTTTCACGCTTTCATTGCATACCTTCCTCGGCCACGTGGTACCAGTTCTGCGGTTATCTACCTGTTTCTTGTATTATTCGATGTACTTCAAAAAAATTTTATTTGGGTTTGTACTATATAACTCTACATATTCTGTTTTTTAGCATGTATGGGTATTATCGTTATTTAATTTTCGCAGCCCTATTAGTTAATTGTCGCTCTAGATGCTCCCGAGATTTGGGGCATCACAGTATGGTATCAGAGCCTAGGTTCAACCCTTACCCACGCGACCGTTGACCTAGGCTTAGACTTTTAGACTTGGACTTTTAGACTGGTTAGGCCTTTACCCATCCAGAAGTTGTACGAACATTAAACTTTTGACCCACGTACCACACCTAGGAGTTAAATTCTTTGACTTTTGACCAAAAAGTCTTGAACTCTAGTCTATGATGGGCTGACGGAGTTCTCTATTCCTGGATCCAACGGTGCCTACACTGTTGAACTTTAACCTATAAAAGTGACCGTATCCTCTAGTCTTCTGTGACACTTCTTTTCATTTGAGTTACGTAACCTCATAATCATTCACTCTGACTCGTCTACACCTAATAAAATTTATTCTCAACCTGATATATCATTTTCTTATAAGCTTTTGATATTTTCCTTATCGTGAATGAAACTTTGTGGATCTTTTCTATACCTTTGAAAATCCTATCCAGGGGAGTAGATTTGGATACTTGAATTGAAGTACGTTAGGCCAACGTAACTTCAGGAAAAATATCTAGTTGGCTACCCATCACTTTGCATTGATTTCTTGAAATCTATGAATTGATCGTCCTTCTTGAATCCCATGTGTGTTTTCTTGTAAAACCAAATATATCCTTGTTTCGCCTTAGAAATCATGTTCTACAGACCAGTAGTAATATTTGTTAAAGTATAGAATTTTACGAGAAACGTTGAACTACGTGCACACTTTTAGAACGTTCGAACCATGAAGCAGATCTATCCCTTGCATTACAGTTTAGGGCTTCTTTCGGTAACCGCGCGTAACAAGTCTTGAAAGTCAATCTATTTTCGAAGTTAACTTATGACCTACCACGACTTGGAGAGCAAAATAAGATGACATTCTACGAAACTCCATGAGCCTCATCAACAGAAATCCCAGTGGATAGAACTAACCTGCCTATGACCTAGAAGCTATCAACCTCAGTTTAACCTCTGACTGACGACATGATACAAAATCAGATAACTACAGCCAACAAAGCCTCTTTGTCACATTTCTTCACCCTATGAGGGTTAATTACCTAAGAAACAACCCCATCTTGGAGGAAACACTCAACCTTGTGAATCAACAAGTCAAAGCCAAATGCTAGAAGTCAGAAGGAATGCCGTACCCTTAGAAAATGGAAGCAGACTTCATCACCAAACTACCGAGATTGCCTCAAGAACCCGATGACATCTTTATTATAGTAGATTGCCTCACCAAGACTGCTCGCTTTCTACTAGTTAGACCTCCCTACACGTTGAAGACCTTAAATCGAAAGCACGTCTGCAAGATTGTACGCCTACATGAGTTATCAACCTCTATTGCATCTAACTAAGAACCATGTCTCACCCTCAGATTGACGGACAATCCAAATGCACCATTCAGACCGTTGAAGATATGCTGAGAGCCTACGTAATGGAACTTTTCAAAAGAGGTTGGGAGAAACACTTATCGCTAGTCGAGTTTGCCTATAACGCCCGCTATCAAGCCAGTATTGGTATGCCACCATACGAAATGCTCTACGAAAGACTATATAGATCAACCGTGTGTTGGGAAGAAACCAGGAAGACCAGCTTGCTAGGACCGAACATCGTACTCAAGACGATAAAAAAGATCAAGTTAGTTCGACAATGCCTTGGCACCCCATAGAGCCGACAGAAGAGTTATACTGACCAACGCCGAAAACCCCTAGAACTTAAAGTAGGAAACCTTGTATTTCTCAAGATTCGGTCACGCCGAGAAATTATTTGATTTGAAAAGAAAGGAAAGCAGTCACCTAGATACCTCGGCCCCTTCGAAACCCTAGCTAGAGTTGGAACATTTGCTTACCGTTTAGCTCTACCACCTTAGCTTGTAGATGTTCACAACGTATTCCACGTCTCGATGTTGCAAAAGTACGAATCTAATCAGGACCACACCATTAATTGGGAGGAGCTCTAGATTGACGAAGACACGACCTTCGACTAATGACCGGTGAAGATCCTCGACTGCCGTGATAGAGTACTTAGAGGGAAAACTTCTCCGCTTGTACGCGTGTTATGGAGACACCGAGGGATCAAAAATAAAATTGACTTAAGAACGCGAGGGCACCATGCGGGAAAACTACCCACAGCTTTTCACGAACGAAGGTACGATGCGAAATTTTGGAGACAATTAATTTTAAGGGGGGTAGATTGTAAGGACTCGGTTCTAAACCATATGATTAGTGATGGTAAATCGATAGGATCTTAGGTCACAATAAGATTAAAATCTTAACATGATCAAAACTTAAGAATCAGACCCTGAGAATCAAAAACCCTAAAATAAAAAGAAAGCCCTTTAAGCTTGAAGATCATTAAGTTACCCTAAGAATACTCATTCAAAAATCTAAAGTGCTAAACTTAGAAATAAAATTCCGAGCCCCAAACCCTTCTTAAGAAATGCTGACCTAACCTCGAAATCTTTCAAGCCCAACAATCTGTATGTGTTGTCCTATTACAGCAAAACCCGACTTCCAAATCCAAAGAATAAGAAAATCCAACCCAAGCCTCAACGTGAAAAGAAAATTATACTCAAAGACCTAAACCCCGTCACTTTTAATAATCACACTTCGACCCCAAGTTTTTAAAATAATTATACTTTCATCATATGACACCAAAGTTCATAGCAAGTTATCAATGCCGTAAGAAGACACTTAAATCTTCATCCTGATTACACCCAAGAGTTCCTAAAACCCTTACTACCAATAACTACACACTAGTCCCTCATGTCTTTAAAATTTCACAAGAGCTTCTGAAATATTTCTCGCCCATAATTCTCTACAACTAACATTAATTAATATATATATGTGCTAAATACATATATGTCACGTGTTTGAGACCACCTAAAAGTATGTGCCAACTTTATATTAATAAGATAAAATATAATATCTCAAATCAAATCAAATAAAATTTCAACTTTCAAGAAAAGATAATAATATTTTCAAGATTTACCAAAAATAAATAATAAAATAGTATTAAATAATAAGAATAATATAGGACAAACAAATACCTAAATAATATAATAAATGTAAAAAAAAAAAAGAAAAATAATAATAATAATAGCAATCATAAAATTTAAAATAATAATAGTGTATAAAATATTAAATAATAATATAGTGTATTAAATCACAAAATCATACACAAAATTAATAACTTCACTCACACTCACATTCTCCAACCAAGTTTTATATGTATATATAGGTATAAGTATACAAAGGAATCTCTACAATACAATATAATAATTAACAAATGTCAAATCTTTACAACTCATAATCTCAATTAAAATAATCAAAAAAACAAGATCAGATCTCTACAAAACTCTAAATATAATAATCAAGAAACAAAAAGTAACCTTATTATATATATATTTATATGTGTGTGTATATAAGTATACATGTATCTACAATCAAAATCTAAAATAATAATAATACTAAACAAATACACAATCACAATTTTCAATACAAGCCTTACTTATATATATATTCACACTAAAGAGAATATTTACAATCAAATAAAATAATCAAAAGCAAAAGTCACTTTAGTGTATATAATAATCAAAGAGATAAATATAACTTATTATATATATGTATAGGTGTATTTATAAGTCTCCACAAACCAATATTATAATCAAAACTAATAACCCAATATAATTGTAAGAACTCGCTTTTTAGATATAATTATAGCAACAGAAGTATAGCTGTAGTGTAGTCGCCTATATCGTCACGATCACTCAACACTGGAAAAAAAATTTAAATAAATAAAATAAATAAATAATAATAATAATAATTTTTTTTATAATTAATTATGTGACTAGAACTCAAACTCACACAAATTCTAATACAAGTTTTGTATACACAAGTATACATACATACTTAAAAGAATTTCTACAACAAACAAAATAAAATAATCAATAAATCTTAATTATCTACAACACTCAATACCCAGTAAAATAATCAAAAGTAATATTATAAATGTATAGGTATATATATGTAGGAGGATATGTATATATAATTATACTCTTCTCTACAACCTAATAAAATAATCAATAAACAAAAAAAAATTACTTTAGTATATAATAAT
>JAULJZ010150099.1:0-30844 GCA_032270985.1 Heliamphora pulchella | reverse complement strand
ATAAAGAAATTTTGCCAAAATAAGTATTAGCTATAAAGATATAATAAAAATATTATAAGTGCACTAAAATTAGTATTTTACATGATTGTGAAGCCTAAAATTAAATATTTTGAGAGTAATAAAACAAGAGTTTAGAAATTTAAATTATATGATCTCTCTAAAGATAATAAGAATAGGAAGTCTCATTATGTATTTCAAATTAGATACGATAAAAATTATGACGAAATTAAAATAAAATAATTGAAACAATAAGTTTACGTTGCTAAACTAGTACTTTTTAAATTGCTTACTAGATTAGAAATTCTTTAACAGGAATTAATCGGCTGATGTTGATTTAATTGGTGAGTTCTTAGATATTCTGTTTTCTTGTCTTTTCTTCACATGTTTACGAGATCTCAAAATGAAAACTAAGTTATCGGGTCAGTAAGTCTATATTTTGGATTCTTGATTTTGTTTTTAACATGTTTATGAGATCTCAAAATGAAAACTAAGTCATGAATGTCTGTTATATTTTTCGGGCTAGTGAGCCTCTGAACACATGGGTTTTGAATACACGATAAATGTTGATAAAAGTTCAGAAAGTCCCAACTCGGGGGACAGTTAAGATACCGAAAGGTCCCTACTCGGGGGAACAAAAAAATAATACCGAAAAGTCCCTACTCTGGGGGGGACGAAAAAGGAATACCAAAGGTCTTTACTACTCGGTGGGACAGAAAAATAATACCGAAAGGTTCCTACTCTGGGGAGACGGGAAAAGAATACCAATGGTCCTAACCCGGTGGGACAGGAAAATAATACCGAAAGGTCCCTACTCTGGAGGTACGGGAAAAGAATACCAAAGGTCCTTACTCGGTGGGACAGGAAAACAATATCAAAAGGTCCCTACTCTGGGGAACATGACAACAATATCGAAAGGTCTGACTCGGGGCAGAAAAATACCGAGAGTTGGATGGAATAAGGATGAAAATTAATATGATGTTTGGTACAAAGTAAAAAGCTCCAACTATATAAAATTAAACTTGGATAATTCATGGCAAACTAGAAATTTGATATCTTTGAATTCACACCAGCGTGGCTAATAGATGTTAACATTTTTCAGGTGATGCATGACGAAACAAAGGAAGTAGTACCCGAGAAAGAAATAATTATTTTGTTTATATTTTTATATTTTCTGTTTAACTTCAGTTATTGGTTTTTCTGTATTCAGCATATGATTCTGTATTTAGCATTTGAATATATGTTTTAATGTTGAATTTTAATTCACTATTAGTAGGCTCTGGAATTTTCTTTTGAAATGAGATTTTGGGAAAATTTAATTAACTTGTCATCTCTTTTCAAAAAAAAAAAAATTTCATCGCCAATTCACAAAATGAAGTGAAAATTAATAAAAATAGAGGCTTTTGGTGAGTTTTGACTCACTGGTCGATCACGGACGTAATATTTAAAAATGGGTCGTGACATGTTCTCCGACATATCCCGGTGAAAGAAGAGATCACAGCCCAGTCTAGGGAATTCGCACTGGCGGAGAAGATTGATCGAATGAAGAAGGTGTTGAGAAAGGCCAAAGGTGTAGAAGAGTACATGCTGGATGTGGGCGGTTTATGTCTATTCCCAAACACTAAATTGTCGAAAAAATTTAAGATGCCAGAGGTAGAAAAGTTCGACGGCATTAGAGACCCCCGGATTCATGTGAGGATGTATGTTGGAACTTTCTCTCCCATAGGGATTGACGATCAGCTCAAGACCCAACTGTTCCACCGATCACTTTCTGGGGTTGCACAATGGTGGTTTCTCTCTTTGGAAGTGACTAAGATTAGAACTTGGAAAGATATAGCCACTACATTCATCAGTCAGTATAGCTACAATGTCCAACTGGATGTAACTATCCGAGAGCTAAAAATGACTCGCTAGGAGAACTGGAAATCGTTTGTGGATTTTCTAACCCGGCAGAGGGGCAAAGCCGCCAAGATGACGAACCAGCCCACTAAGAAAGAACAAGTGAGAATAGTGGTGAAAAATTTGCAATCCCCTCTAAAACGTTATCTCATCACACAACCTCTCTCTACCTTTGAGCAGTTATTTGATGCTTGGGTGCATATCAAAGACGCCATTCAGTCTAGAGATATCGAGAAAGAAGAACCCAGCCAGAAATCGAGTAGGACCTTTCTTGCAAATAACCAGAAACAGTCTGCTGTTACCAACCTCGTGTCACGTTCGAACGAGGTAAACCTCCTGAACCCTTCTTCCTCTTCCCAGCAACCAGGCCACAATCAACAGGCAAGCAACAGCCAGCAAGCACAACAACGGCCAAGGAGAGTCTTCACTCCCCTTAATATTTCACTAACTACTATCGACTTGTTGAGAAAGGGCTCATCATAGTATTGGAACCCATGTCGGTGCATGATCCCCTCCCCTCGAGATACAATGCTTCGCAGTATTGCGCTTATCATCAGGGTTACGGACATCTGACTGATAAGTGTATGAGACTCCGACATGAGATCTAGGATCTCATCGATAACAAGGTGATCCCCCCACCGTCTGCCGCTCTGAAGCCGAATGTCATGACTAATCCTCTGCCAAACCATGCCAAGTAGTCTGGGGTAAACTGCATAACTCTGGAACGGCCAGAAGATCCGAGTCAGTATATCTGTTCAGCGTATCTGCCATTCCCTCATGTTTCAGCTACTATGGATTAGACAGCATACTCATTTATTATGGCTAAAAATGGCCTGGATGGGATGGAGAAATGGAATGATAATGCCTGAAAAAGGTATTAAATGATAATCCAAGCCTACCAACATGAAGAAGAGGAACGCAATTAGCCGCTGGATTATCCGGCACGACCTTATGGGTTTGGCTGTGTGCTTGATGGCATTACTCTTCCCCAACCTTTTGAGGAGGAGATATATGTCGATAAGATGCAATCCTATTGGTTGGTAAGGATTGTACTGAAATTAGATGGGGCAGTGTGGACTGACTTTTGGGCTGCTCGGAAACAACACGTGGAGTACATCGGAGAAGACATCTGGGAAGAGGTCGATAATACATGGGCTATTGAGGATGATGAGGAAAGAAGAGGAAGAGCAATGGTCGGTGAGTTAAATGATCTGTGGGCATTTGAAAGCCCCATGTGCATGGACGAAGTAAGACAGATCGAAAGTACAATACCGAGATTGTGGGATTTCGAGGATGGTGTGGAAGACCGAACCAGGAGTGGACGACATTTCAAGCCGACTTAGTTAGAAAAAGGACAGTCAAGCAAAAAATGAAAAGAGAAAGAACAAGAAGAAGAAGATGACGCTGTGCTGAAGAAGCTTAAAAAGACACAAGCCAATGTCAGCATTTGGGGATTATTAATGGCCTCGCATAAACATAAACAAACTGTGCTGAAGGTCTTGAACAAAGCCAGTGTTTCGATAGATGCGGCCCTGGAGCAACTCGTTGGACTTATTCTGCCGGCTGCGGAGCCAAAAGTCATCTCCTTTTCTGATAAGGATTTGTCAGCGGAAGGAAAGAACCATAACAAACCCCTACACATAACCGTTAAATGCCTAGAAAAGTGGGTCCCTGTGATTCTTATTGATAATGGATCCACATTAAATGTCTATCCGCTTAGTACAACAGTTTGCTTGGGACTAAAGCCAAAACATTTCACACCTAGCAATCAAGGAGTCCGGGCCCATGATAACACGAGGAGAGATGTTCTGGGCTTGGTATCATTCGGGTTATCGGTAGGGCCTCTAGAGACATCGGTTGAGTTCCACGTACTAGATGTACCAGCTTCTTTCAACCTGTTGCTAGGCAGGCTATGGCTGCATGACTCGAACATCCAAGCAGTACCATCGACTCTTCACCAAAAGCTAAAACTGATAAATAATGGGGCAGTTCTGACTATCCATATAGACGACAATATTCAACTCCCAAGAGGAGAAGGCTCAACTCTCTTGGAGGTTCAGCATGGTGAAAGGGACGTGTCACTAAGTGGCTTCCAATTCGACGAAGCACAGGCTGTGCAAATGCTATTGAATGAAGAGGAGATGTACATCAACCCGAGAGCAATTACAATGATGAGACAAACGTGCTACTTCCTGGGCATGGGGCTAGGGCATAAGCAGCAAGGAATTCTCAAACCTATCTAGGTATTGTCGGCTTCTTACCATTTCGGTCTAGGATACAAACCGACGGAAGAAGATTTGGAAGTGCCTAAAAGGGGACAGAAGGCCAACTATTTAGGAACACACAATGATTATTTTGCCAAAGAAAGAGAAAACATCCCGTACTATGGCTTCCCAGAGCCATGGATCGACGAATAAACCAACCAGAAGTTGCCAGGACTAGAGATCTTCTGTGGCCATCAATTATCCGACACAGAAGAGGATGAAGCAGTGAAAGGGGAAGTGGAAGGAAAGAAGATCCAAGAGGAAGATTGGGTAAACAAGCTTGTTGGAATTGACTGGGAGTGTTGTTCAATAAAAAGATGACACAGCTACACGTAACTGACCCAGACTGTTTCATGATGGGCTTCAACGCACCAACCGACTGCACCAAGCTCATCGTCGAAGCGGCTACAAAGGAAGTAAAAAACTGGACCTTAGAGTCTTGTGATGTGCACGATGTCTGTCCTGAGTCCATGTTTGAGTCAGAGTCTGTGGTTAAGGGCACATCTGTTTGTGCACCTCCCCATGTTTATGCTTTTGATGTTGTAATTCCCTCTTCCTTTAATGAAATGAACAAAATTTTTGGTTACTCTGATTTGTTCGATTTATTTTATACGCTTTCTGACGATTTTGAATTCAATGGGGATATCCCCGAAGAAATAAAACTTTTAATAAAAAGAGAAGAAAAAATGTATACCCAACCAATTATTGAAGAAACTTTGTCAATAAATATGGGTAATGAAACTAATCCACAAAATGTATAAATTGGCTCTTCTTTATTCTTAGTTGAACGCGAATAACTAATAACTTTATTAAAAGAATTCAAAGATGTATTTCCATGATCTTACGAGGATATGCCCGGAATAGATCTCGATATTGTCCGACACCATATCCCCTATACCCCGCTATCAAATCGGTCAAGCAAAAATTAAGACGGATTCAGCCAGAATGGGCTCTGAAGATCAAAGAAAAAGTTGCCAAACAGATTAACGCTGGATTTCTAATGGTAACCGAGTATCCAAAGTGGGTAGCTAATATTGTTCTAGTGCTGAAGAAAGACGGACGCATTTGGGTCTGCGTGGATTTTCGAGATCTCAACAAGGCTAGCCCGAAAGACAATTTTTTGCTACCACACATCGACGTTTTGGTAGATAGTACATCAAGGCACACCTTGCTATCATTCATGGATGGCTTTTTCTGGAATAACTAGATTCTGTTGGATCCCGAGGATAAAGAGAAGACGACATTCACAATACCCTGGGGCACTTATTGTTATCGTGTAATACCGTTTGGGCTGAAGAATGCATGGGCGACCTATCAAAGGGCTGCCACTACTTTACTGCATGACATGATACATAAAGAAGTTGAAGTGTATGTGGATGATAAGATAGTTAAATCCAAGGATCAGGATGGCCATATTGTAGCACTGCGAAAGTTTTTTGAAAGGATTCAAAAATACAAGATAAGCCTCAACCCACAGAAATGTGCCTTCGGGATTACCGCCGAAAAGATGCTTGGTTTATGATCACTCAACGGGGTATCGAAGTTTACCCTTAAAATATTAAAGAAATTTTAAAAATGCCTCCTCTGAAGACCGAGCGAGAAGTCAGGGGCTTTCTGGGTAAGATACAGTTCATCAGTCGATTTATCACAAAATTGACAACTACTTGTGAGCCGCTCTTCCATCTATTGAAGAAAGGAGTCGGGTTCCAATGGGATCAGAAATGCCAAGACGCCTTTGATGTCGTGCGTTAGTACCTCTAGAATCCACTTGTTCTAACTCTTCCCGAACCTGATAAGTCACTTATTCTCTACTTGTCAGTGACTGATTCCATTATGGGATGTATGCTAGCGCAAGAAGGAGAAACTGGAGTCGAACAGGCATTTTACTACTTAAGTAAAAAGATGACATAGTTAGAAATATGATACACACCACTGGAAAATATATGCTGGGCTTTGGTTTGGGCTTTCCAAAAACTAAGGCTTATATGCTGTCTTTCACAGTTAATATCATCTTTCGGATGGACCCGTTGAAGTACCTATTTAAAAAGTCGACACTGACAAGCTCGATGGTTGCTATTGTTATCTGAATTCGATCTCAAATATGTCACCCGAAAGTTACTCAAGGGTAGAGCATTGGCAAAATTCTTGGCTGACCAACCAGTTGAAGGAGGTGAGGAGACAGAGTTCTAGTTTCTTGATGAACAACTGATGAAAGTTGGGGATGACAAGTAGACTCTATATTTTGATGATGCGTCTAATCAATATGGCTATGGAATAGGAGTCCTTTTTGTTACTCTTGACGAATCACACGTCCCCTTATCTTTGAAGCTCAATTTTGAAGTTACCAACAATCAGGCTGAGTATGAAGTATGTTTAGCTGGGTTAGAGGCAACTTTAGAATTAGGAACAAGAAAACAGGAAGTCATCGGAGATTCAGCGCTGGTGGTTTTACAAGCGAGAGGAGAATGAAAGGTCAGGGACGTGACATTGATTCTCTACCATCAAGAGCTAGAGAACTGATACCGTGTTTCGAATCAGTTATCTTTACCCATGTGCCAAGACTGCAGAACAAGGTCAGCGATGCACTGGTCACCCTAGCATCCATGATTGACATACCACCCAGAGTCCGAATGAGGCCTATGATAATCGAACATAAGAGAAAGTTGGCATATGAGGGGATAGCCGTAACCAAGGAGACCATCGACGAGCTGCCATGGTATTTTGACATTCAGAACTTCGTGGAGAAAGGAGAATATCCCAAGTTTGCCAGTAAAAAAGACAAGAGAGCAATACGACGATTATCCACACAGTTTGTCATTTGCGGGGGAAGACTATACAAACGAGGGCATTCTGGTGTTAATAAGCTGTATGTTAGCACGGAAGAAGGCCAAGAGCTGATGAGAGGAATACATGCAGGGGTCTGTGGGCCACACATGAGCGAAAACATGTTAGCAAAGATGATCATGCGACAAGGTACTTTTGGATGACAATTGAGACAGACTGTATACAGTTCGTGCGGAGGTGTCATAAGTGTCATATTCATACAAATCTTATGCATGTTCCCCCATCTAAGCTATATAATTTGATGTCACCATGGCCGTTCTCAGTGTGGGGCATTGATGTAATCGGCAGAGTAACATCGAAGGCATCAAATGGGCGCGAGTTCATTTTAGTGGCCATTGACTACTTTACCAAATGGGTGGAAGTGGCCTCCCACTCGGTATTAAAAGCCTTTCATGTTGCTAAGTTCATCAAGAAAAACATTATTTGCAGGGACGGGGTCTCCCATGAGGTTATCTCCGATAATGGCTCACATTTTCAATGAGAGATCTTGGATTTTTTCAAAAAATACCGAATAGTGGCTTACCAGTCCTCGCCATATCGATTGCAGACCAATGGAGTAAGTTGAGGCAACAAACAAGAATATCAAGAAAATCCTACAAAAAACGATCAACTCACATAAGGATTAGCCGGAACATCTACCATTCGCACTTTGGGGATACAGGACGTCGATCAGAACTTCAACAGGAACTATGCCATACTCTTTAGTATACGGGATGGAAGCTGTGCTTCCCATTGAGATGAAAATTCATTCGCTAAGAGTAGTGACTGAGACCAATATTTCAGAAGCAAAATGACAGAGGAGCTGAATGGAAGAGTTGCTCTTGCTTGATGAAAGAAGGCTACAGACTCTGATTCATGTACAAGGATACCAAAAGAGGATAGCTTAAGCATTCAATAAGAATGTCAAGACCCGGGATCTCAAAGAAGAGGACTTGGTTCTTAAAAAAATCAGGGCCCTTATCTTCGATCCAAGAGGCAAGTTCAAGCCGAACTGGACCAGACTGTTTCTAATCAAAACCATCATGACCGGTGGTGCAGTCATTATTATGAATTTAGATGGAAATATGTTCTTCACTCCAGTTAACCTCGATCAGCTCAAAAAGTACTATCCTTAAGTAAAAATAAAGAAAAGATGAAAGCTCTCTGAGTTAAAAATCGAAAAACTAACTTAGGCAAAATTTAGAATAGCCCGCAAGGCTAAAAATTTGAAAGGGCAACGTTGGTAAAAGTTAGGGCATCACAAAAGGAGAACATCAATACCCGAGAGTAAATCGAGCCCGAACTACGTTAAGGCTTGATTCCACTTTTTCGGATACGTAGGCAGCTCCCTTTAAGAAGTCCAACCACATTCTTTGTTTTAACCATATTTGAATCTGAGTAGGACTAATACAAATTTATCTTTGAGTTTTAATAATAAAGTCATTTAATTGAACCAAAAAATTTTGAATAATTTTGAGCCTTCTTTTTATTACTTTAACTTTGGATTACAAAGTTTTAAAAATAAAAAGGAGGGCACGCAAGTTTCAAACTCTACAAACAAAATAAAGAGGAAAGCTATAAAATTTTTAAAACAAAGCAGAAGTCCTCGAGTCTTTCTCCTCTTTGTTGCCTGTTTCCCTTCTTCTTTATCCTTCTTCTCTCTATCCTGCATCAACCATGTCCTGTACTCATTAGAAAGCTCGAGACATTGCAGCTCTTGCATCTCTATCTGTGAACGAGATAGGCAGACATCCTGATACAATATTAGATATGGGGCCCGCAAGGTAGATGAAAACAAATGGCCTCGGATATCGTGAGGAATGATCTGATTGCGACCAAACTGCTACATGATTCGATTGGGGTAATAGAAGGAAGTCTGACGCAGACCAATCCGCAAAACACCAAGATGATCCATGGTAGTCAGAGTCATGGAAGGGATCCGTCACCAGGGGCATTGCCAGGTAATATCTAGGCCAGTCAGAGAAGAGAGATATTGTCGCAAGGCTGCCTTGGTACTACATATCTGGTAGTAAGGGCGATAAAGGAAAGCTGTGGCACTGTGTCTATTAGTAGACAATTTCTGTTCAAGAATTACCTCCTCCATCAACTAGATCTGTAGCAGAAGTTAGACCAATAAGAGAGAAGCCTCGCAGTACGACAGAAGTCCGATAAAGAGAAAAGTTTTGAGCTTACCTGAAGGAGTAAGGGGCTGCCAGCAAAAGTAGTGATCTCACCATAATAAACAGCATCTAGACCCAGTAGTGTCTCGGCTAAGACAAGTGGTACAAAGTCCTTCTCCATTCACATCTGGCTTGTGATGTCAACCAGTGCGCTGCTAACTCGCCCTTCAGAGGAAACAAGAAGATAAGAAAGTGGGAACTACAACGGAGTTTCGTGGAGGCAAATCCAAAATAGCAGTAAACTCCTCCACGGTGGGGCATAGCTCTTCAAGGCCGAACCGGAAGACATGGGATTGTGGGTCCCATAGCTGAGCAGCTACTTTCAACAAAGGTCCGTCAATCTTTACGGCCATGAGAGGAAATATGGAGTTGATACCAAAAGGGGCAAAGTTTAAACATTCGATATGGGAGAATGCCTCAATCCACGAAGAAAGGGGACCAGCCATCTGAGTGAGAGTAACAGAAAATGGGGCTTCTAGGGTTGTATTTATAAAGCATAAAAAAGATGGAGATCGAAAAAGTAGAAAAAAGTACAATTAATGTGGCGACCGCCACCTTGGAGTGGGTGACCACCAACTTGAAAGGGCACCGTACGGTGACACCATCCCTTTGACCAGGCGACCGCTATGTTGGATTCTGGCGACCGCCATGTTCAAACATGGTGGATGTGTATCAGTTTGCAGTTTTTTCGGCTTGTGAATGTTTTAACACTTGTATCATACATCTAAGACAATTTGAGCAACAAATAAAGGAGAATTATACAGTAGAGGAATATCAAGCAATAAATGGCACGAAGGTCCAAAATGCATTAAAAAGTGGTAGAATGCAATATAATGTAAACTAGGGCACCCAGGCCCTATAACCAGTAATAGGGGCACGCTGGCCCATAAAAATATCAAACTGGGGCACACAGGCCCATCATAAATGTATCAGAAAATAAATGAAACTTGGGGGGAAGCTCTCTCTCTCTCACTGAAGCCTCGAGCTGACCCAGCGGGAGGAAGGACCGGCATCGTCCGAGCTGACATCCTCGAAGAGCCTTTCGATGTCATCGCTACCATCACCATCGCTGCCGGAGGAAGAAGACACGGCTCTGGAACGACTCCTAGCAGAAGAGACGGATCCCCTGGAGCAAGCTCTAGAGGAGGCGGCGCAGGATCCATGGCATCGAATTGGGGCTGGAACCGGAGCAGGAGAAGGGGCAGGGGCCTGTGGCTGAATGATGACGTTAGGTGGTATTGGAGGCTGTCAAAAGAGAAGTAAGACTCAAAATAGAATAACAAAAGAAAGTGCAAAAAACTAAAAGAACGTGTAAGATACTCACAATGGCCACTAGCGTAAGTAATGCCAGCTGCTCGCATTGTGGCATCCATCTATCGGACCAGTGCCCTCAGACTAGTGACCATTAGCATCGTGAGATCTAACCAAGTCTAGTCATTCTGCAAAGAATAAAAAAAATAGTTCAAGAAAACTAGACAAGTAAAAAAGGGAGTAAGTAACTGAAGGAAAGGTAAAAGACTAACCTGGCCGATGTCAGCCCTGAACTCCGGCGCTGGTGGAACAGGGACTGGTAGAGGAAAAGGAAAGTCGTACGCTACAGTCTAAACATCCCATGGAATCTCTGGACCCCTCATCCCGCCAGCAGTATCTCCAGCAGTAGCATCTCCGGCAGCGGCAGCTCCAGCAGCACCAGCATCAGCATCCTCCTGTGCCCGTCCCCTCCTCCTACCACCGGGGGCAGCCGGGCCGGCTCCTAAGGGTCCCAGAAGATGTGCCTAGGACCAGGTAGTATAATCCCCCTCTGGCACCAGCAGCTCCGAGGCGTGGGTCCCCATCATCTCTTAGGAGGTCAATGCAGCCTAAAAGATCGGTCCATCGCATACGTACTAGAGGAACCACCGGTATCCAAAAGTGATCAAAGCTGAGCGACTGACGGACCACTCGCTCTCTAAGATAGTACTCCTTACCGAATGGACCTTCCAATAGGATCCGCTTCAAGGTGAGGTCCCAACTGCGGATCAAATCTGCGCTAGCCTGTTCCTCTACCCCTCTCCAGGCATCCCAATGGACCTGTAGCAATCCAAAGTATAGTGCAATACAATAAACCGTGAGCATTGAATATAGTACAGTATGACAATCAGTGTATGCAGTGATCCGTGGGAACAGAAACAGTACAGTGCAGTGAACAGCAGTAAAAAGGATACAGTGCAGTAAACAGTAAAATGATACCTAATCGGGGGTCAGCCAGTACAAAGACACCTGGGAGCGATCTATGTCCTTCCCTCCAGCCTTCTTCTCCTTTAGGCCTCGGGATCACCGGGCTGCTCAGGGAATGACTAGAGGATCTGCCGTGGAGTTCGCCGGGACGTGAAGCCCGAGGAACTCATAAGTTCCCAGCTGCAAAGAGAAGACGTCAGCAAACAGATATTGGATAATGAATAAAAGAAAGGAATGAAAATGCGTAGAAACTAAATCGTACCTCCCAGACCCTCTAGTATCCCCCTATGCTGAGCTCCTAGGAGAACCGGGACAAGGTCTGCATAAAGACGTAGAGGGTGGCAAGAGCAGCTCCTCCCCAATCGAATGAATCGACTTGATCAAGACGAGCGAGGGCGCCGAGGTAATGCAAATGAAAGGTGTTCTCCTTGTTCGAGAACAAGGAGGTACCGAACATGTACATCAAAAATTCCCAGGTAACCCAGTTGAAGTGGCGGGGCTCAGTGCAGTAGAAGTATCTGAAGCGCTTGAAGAACCACGTATACCAGACTCGATCTCTGTTCATCTGCACTGGAATAGCCCCGAGCAGGTACAACAACGCGTCGACAGACCGAGCAATTGATGGATCAAATGGAATGGGGGCACCTCCAACCCGGATGCCGGTGATCATGGAGAAATCAAGAGGCGCTCGTATAGCCTCAAATGTGATGAAATGGAAAGTGTTAGTGATATCCCACCACCGCTCGACCAAGGCTGTCAGCTAAACCTAATCATTGCTCGTTCTACCCAATAAGGGTATGAACTGAGCAAAGCCGGAGGCATCGATATAAGCCTGGCTGAGAGCGAGGAGAGTATCATACCATTCCAACACCTCTCCGGAGGCAGAGCCACCGAAGTCTCTGATATAGTGATCTGCCTGAAAATACGAAAACAAACAGAAAATATATAAAGAGAAGACCAACCAAGAGGTATGAAGAGAATTGCTGAAAACAATAAAAATCCTAGGTTCGTGTGTGTGTGACGACCATTCGATTTCCTCAAGCCCTAGCAGACTAGGCACCCTAAGCTCTGGTGGGCCAAGCAAATCTTTCAAGCCCTAAAGATTGGGCAACCTAAGCCCTAGTGCGCCAGGCAAACATTGCACGTCTTAGTAGAAGGCTAGGAACCCTAAGTCCTGGTACGCTAGGTAAATCTTTCTAACCTTAGGTTCGTGTGTATGTGACGACCCTTCGGTTCCCTCAAGTCCTAGAAGACTAGGCACCCTAAGCCCTAGTGAGCCAGACAAGCCTCTCAAGCCCTAGAAGACTACGCACCCTAAGCCTTGGTGCGCCAGGCAAACTTTACATGTCATAGTAGAATACTAGGAACCCTAATCCCTGGTGCGCAAGGTAAATCCTTCTAACCTTAGGTTTGTGTGTGTGTGACGACCCTTCAATTCTCTCAAGCCCTAGAAGACTAGACACCCTAAGCGCAGTGAGCTAGGCAAGTCTCTCAACTCCTAGAAGACTAGGCACCCTAAGCGCTAGTGCACCAGGCAAATCTTGCACGTCCTAGTAGAAGACTAGGCACCTTAAGCCCTGGTCCGCCAGGCAAACCCACCATGTCCAAGTAGAAAACTAGGAACTCTAACCCCTGATGCGCCAGACAAATCTCTTAAACCCTAGAAGACTAGGCACCCTTAGCCTTGGTAAGCCAGGTGAGTCTCTCAAGCCCTAAAAGACTAGGCACTCTAAGCCCTGGTGCGCCAAGTAAATCTTGCACGTCCTAGTAGAAGACTATGGGCACTAAGCCCTGGCGCACCAGGCAAACTTTGCACATCCTAGTAGAAGACTATGAAACCTAAGCCCGGGTGCGCCAGGCAAATCTCCATAACCCTAGGTTCGTGTGTGAGTGACGATCCTTTGATTTTTGTATGTTCTAGTAGAAGATTAGAAACCCCAAACCCTGGTGCGCCAGGCAAACCTTTATCATTTTCTATTAATCATTCTTTTCAAAAAAAAAAATCTTTGTGTTTTGTCCATTTTGCCCTAATTTTTTTTTTGACTTCTCCTAATTTTCTAGGATTTTTTAAAATTTTTTCCTACTTTTCTAAGATTTTCTAGAAATTTTCCTTAAATTTTTTCTAAATTTTCTAAGATTTTTTAAAAAATTTTCCTTAATTTTTTCAGATTTTCTAAAAATTTTCCCTAGTTTTCTAAGATTTTCTAGAAATTTTTCTTAAATTTTCTAGGATTTTTTAAAATTTTTTTCTAGTTTTCTAAGATTTTTTAGAAAATTTTCTTAAATTTTCTAGGATTTTCTCTTAATTTTCTAAAATTCTCTAAAACTTTTTCCTAAATTTTTTAAGACTTTTGAAAAATTTCTTTGATTTTCTTTTTCTTAATTCTCTAAGATTTTTGAAAAATGCCCATTAAGTTTTTATTTTTGAAAAATTTGCCATAGAATTTAAGATTTTCAACAAAAATTTTCTCTAAATTTCTAGATTTTTTGAAAATTTTCTTCCTTTCGATTTTTATGTATAGCCCCAAAAATAAAAACTAAAATTTTTCCTTAGATTTTTATGTTCAGCCCAAAAAATAAAATAAACAGAAACCAATCTCTTAGTTTTTTTATGTTTTTCTTAAAAATAAAAATAAAAAATTAAGCCTTTTACTTTTGATGATTTGTTAAAATAGCATCACCTTTTAATGTTTGTTCAAATCATAGTGTCCATACTGTTTTAATTTTCCTTGCACCGGTGCCTAAGCTAAATTTAAAATTCCAAACATTACGTAGCCATCATTATCAAAATAAATCATCATTATCATATAATATCATTTCATCATATGGGGGATCTTAGGCATGCATCTATATTTGAATGATATCATAAAACTTGCTTTGATATTGAAACAGCAAGGATAGGGAACCTACCGAAGGGCGCTGGCGAGACATGTGCTGGTCCGGCTCCCGGAGAAGAGCATTAGCAGCGATGGAATCCATAGGCGGCTCGTAACGCTGCATCCCATCCGGAAGCAAGTAGTGGGGGATCGGAGCGTAGGTGTGGGGGTCGAATGGTGCTGGATGGCCCTCCCCAGCATCAGGATCTAGAAAGTCGGTCATCTCGGCCTCGGCAGCCGCTCGTACCTCCTCCTCAGCAACACGGCAGGAAGCACGCTCCGCCTCGAGCACGAGGGCATCCATCGCAACAGAAGGCTGCGTGGTGGTGACCCCGCCGGTAGGAAGACTGGAGGTCGTGCCTTCGAGAGTCCCCATGGATGAACTCCCAGTAGCAGAAGGGCCTCGTCGTGCCCCCAAGTCATCATCCTGGCCAGGTCCTGCCATGAAAAGAAACGGGATCCCAAACAGTAGAGTAAACATCGTGTGAAAGTGGAAGCAGAGGGCACGAAAGCTAAGAGGCAAGGGGAAGCAAGGGAGAGAGTTGAGAGCGTTTGAAAGCTAGAGAGAGAGTGATAGATGAGGGAATGAGCCTGGTCCGCGCGCCTCAAGAATCATATATGCGCCTAGAGTTGGCAGTCGCCACCTCCATTGTAGCAGCCACCAGGTTCTTCAAAAGACATGTGGCGACCGCCATGATGGAGGGGTTTTAAGCTGGCGACCGCCATGTCAGAATGATTTTGTCTAGGTGGCTGCCAGAATGTCAAACGTTGCGTCATACTCAAATCAGGCAACCGCCTGGTCAGTGAACCATTATTACTTTGGGGGGCTGTTTTGTTTTGCTTTGTGTATTTATTTTATGTGAATAAATGTTTTATGGTGTGTATGAGTTTTTCAAATACTAGTAAATTTTCATTAATAATTTGTTAGCACAAATAATTTTCAAAATTTATTTTGTGGTGTCTTCTCCCGATAAAATTTAATTTTAAGCCGTGACTTGACTTTTAATTATTTTTATTTCGTGTTTCGTTCTAAATTTTTAAGTCTTGACTCGACCTATTAATTTGTGGTTTCTTCTTTTAATAAATTTAATTTTAAGCCGTGACTTGATTTTTAATTATTTTTTTATCTCGTGCGTCGTTTCGAATTTTTATATCTTGACTCGACCTATTAATTCGTGGTTTCTCCTTCCGATAAATTTAATTTTAAACCGTGACTTGATTTTTAATTATTTTTATCTCATACTTCGTTTTTAATTTTTAGGTCTTGACTCGACCTATTATTACATGGTTTCTCCTTTCGATAAATTTAATTTTAAACCGTGACTTGATTTTTAATTATTTTTATCCCGCTCTTGTCCGGAATTTTTTGGTATTGACTCGACCTATTAATTCGTGGTTCTCTTCGATGATGATGCCTTTAAAGTTTTGACTCGACCGATCAATTCGTTGTTGCCTTCCCGATTAAGATAATTTCTAGGATCTTGACTCGATCCTTTTGATTATTCTATCCCCAGTCGAGTTCTTAGATTTTGACTCGATTTTGACTTGCCTGTTTATGCTCCCTTTAGATCTTGACTCAATATCTATGATTTGTTTGATCATATCGATGTTCATACCGGTGTCTGCATCTGTTCATGTTAGCACTTGCATTGTGTTTTTTATTCTACATCCTTACATTTTGCCACAAGAATTACGTTTTGGTCTGATCCATAGCAAAGGGGTACGTAGGCAGCTCGATAAAAATTCGAGTATGACCAACATCATATGCATGCTTGTATGTTTGTGACCTAAGGTTGACCGCTCGGTCTAATGGCTGTTGTTTCTAGATCTTTGATATAACTTACATCACGCGTTGCTATGAAAGTTATATCAAAGAGGGACAACTGTAGACACCCCAATTTGACCCCATCCAATCTTAGGTGAATCCGATAATGAAAACAGTTGGAATGGTGCCTCAGTACGATTCTCAAGAAGTGATCCAATCTTGGTATTTGAACCCAATCATCAAAATCTTCAAACTAATGAAATTATGTTGAACCACCAATAACTTGCTATGGAAGTTATTCAAATGTGGCAACCACTATGTTCATTGTGGCGATCGTCAATAGAATCTCTTGAAAATTTTAGCCAAAAGTGGTAACCGCCACCTCCAACCTGGCAACCGCCAACTTATATTGTAGCGACCGCCAATAGAATCTCGTGGAACCTTTTTAAACATGGCGACCGCCAACTCATAACATGGCGACCGCCAATTCCAAATGGCCTGACATACCCCAGAATGTGGCAGCATTTCATTAGTTGAAGAATTCTATAAATACCGTACCCCAGTGTACGTTTTCAAAGAAGAATTTTAGAGAGAGGTTTAGTGAGAGAAGCTCTGTCTAGTCGCCGAGAAATTCGAGCCTCGACGCCGAAACCCTATTGAAATACCGAGAGCTGAACCCCCGAGACCGAAGTTTTGAAACCTTAACTTGGATAATCGCCCGAGGATCAAATTGTCCATTGCCATTCCCTGACTCGAGGATTCTTAAGCGATCCAAGTACTTTTCTTGGATCCCCGGTCCTTCTAACTCTATTTTCTATCTCTTTAGAGTGACCGGATTAATTTGATTCGTTTTATTTTGACTATGTTATTGCATTACTTATATAATTGCTACACTTGTATTCAAATTCAAGTTTTAGCTTCTTTGGCTTACTTGTTTTATTTATTTGTTTACTTACATTAAGTTTTTTTTAATTCATCAAATTAGTGCTAACATATTTTGACAATTACAACTTATTAATATTATTAATTGTTATATCAATGCACTAATATTCTTATGAATGTAGTTATCAATACTATATTCACATTTAAGTTAAATAGTTATATTTTGTTTCTTTTTCTTTTTTCCTTTATTTTAATGTAGTTTAATTTCCTTATAATGCTCCATTTATTTTTCTTTTGTAATGTAGATTTTTTTCTTTCAATGTACTATATTTTTCTTTTCTTTTCTTTTCTTGTAATATTAATTCAATGTCATTTTATTTTTTTAGCATTAATTTAATATTATAACATTTATTTTCTTCTATTTTAATAGTAGTGTCATATTCTTTTCTAACACTTTATTTTCTTTTCTTTATTATTAACTTTTATAATATAGCATTTTATTTTATTAGCTTTACTTTTCTTATGAAGTTTCATTTTCATTTTCTTTTTCTATAGATTTATTTTTCTTTTATAGTATTCTTTTTTTTTATTTAAACCCAAAAATCATAAAAAATCTTTTAAGCTAGATTTTATTTTCTTCTCTTTTTTTTTCTTTTAAAATATAAAGTGTGAATAGTTAGATTTTCTTTTATTAATAGCATTTTCTAAACCGTCTTATTTTGTTTTATTTTTTCTTTTGTAAGCTTTTTCTTTATTTATTTTTCTTTCAAATTATGTTTTCAAATATTTTCTTATCATATTAATACATAAAACACTTGTTATTAGGTTTCGTTATCTTTCTTTGGTAAACTTTTTATATAGAATTTTCATATATTTTTATTTAGGTTATACTTTTGATAGTTTAAGAATATGCATATTTTATATGTTAGTTTAGTGCTATGCTTAGAATAATTTAGCTTATTTTGTAATAATTTATATTTAGATAATTTTAGTATATTTTTGTTCTTTTATGTAAGTCATGATAGTTAGTTTGTCTTAATAATATTGCATGCGGGTGTACTTCATGTATCATTTAGTTAGGAATTACATGCCGTAGGATTTCGGACTTTTATTTTGATACTTGTTTTATTTAGCGTTCTATATACCTATGTTTTGTATTTTTCATATTTGATTTTGGATGTTCTCTTTGCCTCTACTTTCTTTATTTGTATGCATTTGAGAAATCATATTAAAGAATTAATGATGATTAGTAGAGGCCAACCTTATGGTTGGGGGAACGGGGTGCCTAACACTTTTTTCGATTCGTACCTTAACCCCCGAATTCTCTTTCTCTAATTAAACGTTTTAAAGATCAGTAGCTATTTTTATTTTTCTTAGTTTTTCTCAAAACTAAGTGGCGAATCCATTTTCAACAAAAATAAATTTCTAAAATTTGGCTTTCAAAGTGTTAAAATATTTTTTAAACATCTTTGAATTTTTTTATTTTTGACCATTTTCTAAAATCCCAAAATCCCGTCGCACACGGGGCAACGCAAATCAAGGGGTAAGGCTACGATAAACATTACAGATGAGAAAAACATGATTGCTTTGATTTGTGAATTATATTTCAGAATATATTCTTAGGTTGTTAACTCGAGAGCATCATTTTATGATACTCCTTGCATAGATATACTTCACGATTATATGAAAGAAATTTTCGATAAGGTGCATTTAGGAGACGACTAAACTTGTAATATAGTTAGAAAGGGTGAGATGTAGATCATATAAACTAACGGTATAGTATTGAAGCTGAATGATGTTAGACACATGCCTAGTATATAACAGAATTTGGAACTGTGATGTCGTTTGAAGGAAATTCTTAGAAGATGAGTAAAGGGTCATTAGTTTTGGCCCAGTGTAAAAAAGAGGTTACTTTATATGTATTCTCGGGTTCTTGCAGTAGGGTATTAGTGGCGGCATCAGGGTTGATGCCAGTATGTGGCACATACGGCTTGGTCATATGAGTGAGAAAGGAATAAAGGTAATGGTTTAGAAAGGAAAGCTGTTGGGAATTGAGTTAGTTGATTTGGAATTCTGTGAAGATTGTGTCTTTGAAAAATAGAAAAAAGTCAGCTTTGTAAAAAAAGGAAGGACTCCAAAATCAAAACGACTGAGGCTAGTTCACACTGATGTTTGGGGACCGTCTTAGGTACCTCCACTTGGTGGCTCACGATATTTTGTTACTTCCATTGATGATGGTACAAGAAAATTATGAGTTTACTTCCATGAGAATAAGTCAGATGTGTTTAGCATATTCAAGAACTGGAAGGCCCTATTTGAGAATGAAATGGGTCAAAAACTGAAGTGGTTGAAATCTGATAACGGCGGTGAGTACTACAGGATGGAGTTTAAGAACTATTGTGTAGCCAACGAGATCAGAAGGTTGAAGACTATCCCTATGAAGTCGATGAAGAACGGAGTGACAGAACACATAAATAGGACAATCATAAAGTGTACTCGGAGCATGAGGTTGCATGTCGGGTTGTCAAAGTAATTCTGGGCAGAGCGGTGACCATAACAGCATATTTGATAAACGGGGGACCTTTAGTTGTATTAAGCAGTGAATTTTCAAATGAAGCATGGACCGAGAAAGAGATAAAAGTTTCTCATTTACACATTTTTAGATGCACAACCTATGTTCATATTGGGCCAAAGAATAGGGGTAAGCTTGACCCTGTAGGGCATTGAATCCCAGAAAACTGAGATGGTGCATAAAAATCGAATCAAACACGTGGAGCGGCACATGATCAACATAAAAAAAAAACTGTGCAGCGTTGAACCGTCTGGATGGATGGGGAAACCGTTAGGATGAAAATTGTACGAGATAAACAAAACCGAACCTCGATCCCTAAAACAGAAACCTAGTACACTTACAAGGCAGAATAAGGATTATACCTAATCGATTCCACTGATTTGATCACATTTTTGTTCTTGAACTTGAATCCAAAGATCAACACGACAATCAATCGGTAATGTTTTTCTCTGCTCAGATTTTCTGTTGTATTCTCAATCGCCGAAAACACGAACTAAGTGTGGGCTTAGATCCTCTGTGTTTCTAACCCTATTTGGTTGCCTCTTCTAATTCTAATTCTCATGTTACGTGGAAACTCCAAAAGACTTAATGAATGGATCATCTGGCGGCCAGGGTTATAACGATATATAAATAGGCTACAACAAGGACCTATGGAGTAAATAAGATATGACTTCCAATGTAAATATGAAATTCTGTCTCAACCCAGAAGTAATTTCACAAAACATAAATTATAATTCGTTCTACTAAAGAATTATAATTGCACTCACAGCCTTATTCTTAAAATCAATTATTCGAATTCCTCTTATTAAATACTTATTATTCTCCACACGTTAAGATTACAAATACTCGTTGATTAATTAAATTATTGACAATTATATTTAATCGGTTTCTTTTGAAAAATATTTAAGCCATTCTGCTTAACTTATTTGACTATTGGATTATGAAATCCAACTGCAAGGTTCGGCTCAGTTAAAATTTATAAACTTTCTTAAGGGGGTATCATCAATTCCGACTAATCAAGACGTGAATTTCGTCAATAACTAATATCCACTATAGATATAATACCGTTATCCAACTCACCGAAATTATTAACCCATACAAGATCGCACCATCTAATAAATCAAAATAACAAATATTAAATATACGCAAATAATAATTATTTCGAGATTAAGAGTAGAAGAACTTATAATAATCATAAGGTGTGAATTAATTTATATAGTTAGTATAAAATTAATTACTCCAATGTGATTCTGTTCAATACACACAAAGTGTATTAGCACAGCGAGTCGAAATAATAGACGACGCTATTATCTATTTCTCGTAACCAAGACAAATCTACTAAAACTCTATCGTACAGTCGTACCGATGGTGTTGTTAGCACAAGGGTTTTTTATTTAAATTTTGATAATTTTTATAATTTATATTCTTTGAATAAATGGATTTAAAAAGATAATGTTATATTTTAAAAAAAAGCAGTGTTGACACAAATAAACAAATGAGTTGACACATTTTAGCCTTATGAGATTACTCATCTTTCAATGGCTTAAACACTTAAGTATTCTTAAATGAAAATATTTTGTGTTGACCCAAATTGATAATTAAGTTAATACTTTAAGGCAAAGAATACTTGAAAATATCAAGTGTGTTAATACTTTTGAGCAAATGAGTTAACACCCTAACATATCCGTTGAAGATATTTCAGGTATTAAAAATTAGAGTCGACACAAAAAGAATTTTAGTCGACACAAAAGAGCTAAAACTCTCTGTACTAAAAAAGAGTCGACATAAATTGAGTTTGAGTCGACACAAAAGTGGTTCCTCTCTTTTTGTTATCCAGAACTTTGCGTCGATA
The DNA here is from genome assembly GCA_032270985.1 of Heliamphora pulchella. Taxonomy (NCBI): domain Eukaryota; kingdom Viridiplantae; phylum Streptophyta; class Magnoliopsida; order Ericales; family Sarraceniaceae; genus Heliamphora; species Heliamphora pulchella. The sequence goes on along the minus strand of JAULJZ010150099.1, from coordinate 9,517 downwards.
CAAATGAAAAATGAGTCGACACAAAATTACTGAGGTCACCTGTAGAATTTTGTGAGTCGACACAAATTGAAGACGAGTCGACACAATTATCCCGAGCCCGGCTGAAAAAATTTTGAGTCGACACCAAAGTTTAAATTAGCCGATACAAATTTTTCAAGGGTTCCTACAGATTTCTAGTGTCGACACCAAGGTAAAATGAGTCGACACAAATTGCCCTCTTCAAAAATCTGAAGAACGATTGAGTCGACACCAAAATCAAAGGTGTCGACACCGTGGTGTTGGTGAGAAGAATGCAGAAATCGTGTCGACCCCTCAGAAGATTATAGTCAACCCAACCACTTGAAGAACCATGCTCTAGACATTTTGTGTCGACCCAAAAGCATTTGTATTGACACCTGCGACGAAAATTCAAATTCGTGGCAGAGTTCAACGGTTGGACTTTTGGCATTAAATGCCCTCACCTACCTGCAACAGTCATGAATCCTCAAGAGCTTATATAAGGAGTTATTTCTCAGCATTTAAATCTCTAAAGACCTACAATTACTGTTCAATTACTTGATTCATAGTCAAATTCTTCAAGCTTTCATTTATTGCTGTAACTTCAACTCTTGTATCTCATCTCTCTTTACCTCTTCATTTATTACCAATTAATTCTATAAAGAGAATGAGTGATTCTCATTGAAACACTTCATTTATTTTATCTAAGGGTGAGCCACCTTTTGTCCTTTGAGTAAGTAAGTAAATCTCATCAAAGAAGAGCTCAAGAATAATTTTAAAAAAAACAGAGGTTGTTTTCGTAGGATCATCTTAAGGCTGTTGTAAGGCTTTTGAATGTGCCCGTAAACATTCCTATTCTGGTGGATATTCTCAAGGAAAGTCTTGAGATTGTAAGATTTTGAATGCATCTATGAAGCATTTTATATAGTAAAAATTCTCAAAGAGAGACTTGAGAAGTGGACGTAGGCTTGGAAGAAGCCGAATCACTATAAATCTTTGGTGTCTGCCTCATTTTCTTTATCCCTAACTTCTTTAATATTTGCATTACTTTAATCTTTGATTATCTTGTTATATTTATTTGCAAATTAAAAGGCTTTTAAAAAGATTTTAAAAATTGTTATTACTTTTTAAGAACCAATTCATCCCCCCTCTTGAATTGTCTAGAACTAACAAGTTTGTCTAATTTTATCTAAACTGTAAATCAAAACTTATATTCTATTAGAACCTTTAATCTGGTCTTCCGTGTGTAAACCAAACTCTACACATTAGATTAAATACTGCAAACAAAGATTCTCATACATTGCTTATAAAGATTCTCATTAAAATAAAAAAATAATTTGTATTAATAAATAAAAATAATACAAAAAATTCAAACATGATTTTTAGTGTACAACCTTAACAGACCCTAAGTCTCAGAAGTGTATATTTGTTAGCTATAGTACTGATAGCTACGAGTATAGGTTATGAGATCCAAAAAATAAAAAAACTGTTAGGAGCATGAATGTAGTGTTCAATGAGCCTGTATTGTCCAAAAAATAAACAGGATCGGAAAGGTGAGACCATAGATAAGTCTTACTATATTGAGTTTGAGAAATCGTCTAACAAAGTCTTAGAACCTCGGGATGAGAAAACACAGCCTACTCTATAGGCAGAACCATAAACTCTAATTCTCAAAAGGTTTACCAGAATTAGTAGGCCTATAGTCCTTTATACACCCTCATTGCATTATCTGTTGTTGACTGATAATATTGAACCAGAATGCTTTGAAAAAGCTTTTTAGGTTGAGGTAATGGCAAGTGGGAGTATGCCATGGAAGATGAGATGGAGTCTTTATCATCAAACCAGACTTGGGACTTGGTACACAAAAGTCAGCGCTGCAAAGCAAGTGGTTTTACAGGCTAAAGGAAGAATCTGATGGAAGCAAGTGGTACAAGGCAAGGTTGGTAATCGATGGGTTTTAACAGAAGTTGAGGATAGACTACACTGAGATATTTTCATCGATTGTGAAGATTTCTACCATCAATGTAGTACTGAGCATTATGGCTATAGAAGATTTGCATATGAAGCAGGTAGATGTCAAGAAAGCATTCTTTCGTGTGGACTTAGAGGAGAAAATCTACATTCACCAGCCAAAGGGTTATTCAGTCAAAGGGAACGAGGAGGTGATCTGCAAACTGAAGAGAAGTCTGTATGGGTTAAAACAAGCACCCAAGTAATGGTACAAAATGTTTGATAGCTTCATAACAAATACGGGGTTTGGTAAATGTCATTGAGACCAATGTTGTTACATTAAGCAGTTTGCCACGCTAGTAAAAAGTTTTAAAAAAATAAAAAATCAACAAGTGTAGATTTTGCCACGCTAGAAAGTTTGTGAAGACAAAGAGAGATGTAATATTTTCGTTGGTATATTTGTTTGTAAAGCTTGTATTGTTTTTGCCAACCACCACTGCAACAGTAGAAAGAGTTTTTTTGGCTATGAAATATGTAAAGAGTCGATTGTGTAATTGGATGGAGAATAAGTGGCTCAATGATTGATTAGTTACATATTAAAATGGATGTTTTTAATACGGTTGATAACAAGGTTATTATGCACCGATTTCAAAATATAGAATCTCTTCGAATGCAATTATAAAGGTTTATATATTTATATATTTTTCGTTAAAAGAACATAAAGAATATATGAAAAGTATATTTTGCTTGTTAGTTGAGATGTTTAATGTAGTTTATATTGTGTAAGTAATGGATGATTAATTTTGAATGATCCCAACAACAAAAATTTCTAGAGTCACTACTGAAAATTAATAATTTTGATAAACATTTATAACTTCTATTTAAAATTATAGTCACGTCTTTTTAACTATAATCTATAAATTCATAAATTTTACTACTAATATTGTTATTAATTAGGTTTGCCAAAGACAAATGGCCTTAGTGCTTATCTCAATAGTAAGAAACTCTTTGGATGTTACTTTTTCACTTTTTAGAAATGATTTTTTTTTTTCGAAATTTGTATTTATTCTCTTTAAATGAAGTTATGTTGATTTCTTGACAAGTATATACTCTTACTTGAAATTTGATATTGTGTGAGTATTTTGTATTGTCCAAAATATCTATTAAATTTTTTTATTATTTAATTTAAAATTTATAATTACTCATAATTTAAGAATTAAATCATTCTACGATTAAACTTTTTTAGTTACTTTAGTTTTCGAATATTAGCCAACTATTAATATAAATTGAATGTTATTAAAAAAATTTTATTTTTTTTCAAAACTTATGAAATCAACGGTCAACTATCCACGGCCAACGGAACCAATCCATCCATTGGGTCAGTCAAGGGGAAATAAATTCAAATAATGGCATGTTGATCCCTTGTTGGGACCGTGCAACTTCAAAGCCAACCCCATTTTTGTCTTTGATCAATTGAGGATCTGTTTGGCCAAATTTTCCTTTTTTTCCGCTTATTTTTATTTTTTATTTTAATTTTTTTTATTTTTTAGCTAATATTTTTTTATCTTTTTCGAATTATCTCAATAAAATGAACCAAAAAAATAAAAAAAAAATCTGATCAAAAGATTAAATTAGTTCATTAAAAACAAAAATAAACAATATAAAATTTAACTTTTGGCTTATTTTTATCTTTTTGAGTTTTTTTTTATATTTTAATAAAAAATTTACTTTTTCCAACTGACTTAGATGAGAGGAGTCAAAAAATATTATAATTTGTCTAAACGATAAAAAAATTTACTAAAAACAAAAATAATTATATAATTATGCTAAAGTTTTTCTAATAATGATAAGATTATGCTCTTGTTTTGGCATTTTTAAAAAGGTGATTTTTTTCTCAAAAAATTAATTTTTAAGCTAGTGTGTAGGATATTTTTTAAAAAGCTCATTAATTTTTTAAAATTTTATTTTTTAAGAAAATAAACCTATACATATCCCAAACACTCTTAATTTTTTGAATAAAATGATTATAATACATTCAATTAAAAAGTCAACTCTACTCTCTAAAATAAAATAAAAAATCATACTAATTTTTTAAACATTATAACTTAAAAATATAAAGTAATGGCATATCAAACAATTTAACTAGAGTGAGAGAGAGAGAAACCTACCTAAATAAATTACCCCAACCAATTTAAGTTTTCTTTTTGTTTTTTGCCCCTAAAAAACATAAATTTTTTAAAACCAAACTTCTAAACTATCCAACTGTTTAATTTACCTAGCGCAATGCAAATATAATCATGGCCCACCATTGTTGGGAGCATGGTTCCTCTTGCCATGCTTTTTTTTTTTGGGTGTAATTTCTTCATCTAATGGCTAGAAATTGCATAGAATAATGCAAAGCAATTTCTAATCATTAGATATAAAACTGCACAAAAAAGCACTGTAGAGGATATTAATTCCATAGTTGGAGCCATTCTCTCTCTCTTGTTGGGAATAAGCTTTAAAATTTAAAATAAAGAGGTGTAATTTTAATCATTAAATCTAGAGACATATCTTTTATCTAAACAAGTTTGTATAAAAAGTATTTTTCTATACGTGTAAATACCATAAGGTAGTCTTTGTGTTCTATGAAAAGATAATATGTATTGCGTCTCTATGTTTCTTGAAAAGATAATGTTGTGTTTATAGAATTAAAGCCAATTTTATGTTTTTGTATACAAAAAAAAAAAAACTCAAATCTAAATAGTAATTGTTTTTGAAAGGAATTTGTGGAAGATATTTGAATTTGTTAGTTGCTGTTTTCCGTTTTAGACAAATTTGTTGTATTTTGAAAACGATTTTACCAGTGACCTGTTAACAAACTTTACATAATAAAAACAAATTATATTTTTATAAAGTATTGTTATATATGCCTCAAAGCTTTCATTTTTAGGATAATTTACTAATTATCCCATTGCTCATCACATAACACCCATCAAAGTTGGTAAAACCAAAAAAAAAAACTCATGCAAATCCATCACCTCATTGATGCAGAATAGCCTACCTTCCACAATGGCATGAGACCAGAAGAGGGACATGGAAGATGAGAGATTGAGAGTGACTGTCTAATCTCATCAAATGTTGGGTGTGATCCATTGCCCAGAATGTGTGGATATTTGAACCACATTTCCTTACATTTCATCTTCTCGAACAAGTACACATCCGTGTCCTCGCTTTGAGCCCCTCCAGCCTCACTTTTTTCTTCCAAAACCTTCACTACCTGTCTCATCGTTGGCCTAGCTCGTTCGTCTGGATATGAACACAAGCACCCCAAACGCAGAATCCGTACCACTTCTTCCTCATCGAACCCTCCTTTAGCCCTCAATCGTTCATCAAGGGCACAAACTAGTTCCCCTCGCGCCAACAATTCCCATACCCAATCCACCAAATTTGGCTTCCCCTCCTCTATTGGTCTCCTCCCGCACATGACCTCCAAAATCAAGACCCCGTAACCGAACACATCCGTCCGTGTCGATGCCCGGCCACTCCTAACCACTTCCGGGGCTAAGTACCCTACAGTCCCAACCACCTGGGTCGTGCTAGCCACTTGCCCGTGGCCGTGCATTCGGGCCAAACCAAAGTCCCCCAACCTCCCATTCATTTCTTTGTCAAGCAACACATTGCTGGCCTTTATGTCCCTGTGCAGCACTTTGGCTTCCCACCCCTCATGCAAGTACAATACCCCTAAAGCCACATCTTTCAAGACTTTTATTCTGTCTTCACAGCTCAACATCTTCCTCTCATCATCACAACAAAACACCCTTTTGTCCAAACTCCCATTCTCCATATAATCATACACCAAAATTAAGCTCCCTTTCTGATCTCTCTTGCACCAACCTCTCAAACCCACCAAGTTCCTGTGTTTTAGCCTCCCGAGGCTCGATATCTCGGCCAAGAACTCTCTCATTCCCTCGCCGTTTTGATGCAAAATCCGCTTCACGGCAACCTCTGAGCCTCCTGCCAATTCCCCTTTATAAACCTTCCCATTTCCTCCAATTCCAATCACTTTCTCATCAGAAAACCTCTCTGTTGCTGCTTTGATTTCCCGGTAAGTTATCCGATGAGGCCAGTTCTCTAATTCCCACTCTTCCACTTCCTCTCTTTCCCTCTCTCTCCTCCTTTTTCTCTTAATCAGAACCAGAGAAACAACAGAACCTGCAAGAATAAGATGAAAAACCCCCGTTGTCATACCCGAAATGAACACTTTCGATCGAAAAACAGAGCTCTTGGCCGGCTCGAACGACCGCAAACCAGTGGTGACAAGTGCTTCACTCAACGAGAAATTCGAATTACTAAAGCTCCAAGCTAATATCCGGTGAGCTTCAACTAATTGTCCGGTCGCTGCAGTGAATCCCACGTACATTTCATCCTCAAAAACTTGAGAAAGATTGAGAAAAACACTCATCAATGGCCTAATTGGCCTTCCTTTCCCTACCGGCGCCATAGTGACATTGATAAGAAAATCAGCATAGTCAATCCACACTTGATAGTTCTTGCCATTGTTGAGCTTCAACTCTTTAAATGAATTCTCACCACCACCACCTCCGCCGCTTCCACCGCCGCCGCCGTCGGCGGCGGCTCTGTAATAGCCTGCATCGTGGGAGTAACTTGAGGTGAGAGAATTCAAATTAATCCCGACATGATTGGCGTTCATGTCCTTAAACTCTTCGTTCTCGAAAACATCAAACTCGACTCCGAACACGTGATTTCTGGAATTCCCATCGTTGGTGCGGTTGAGGAAGCCCAAGTGCTGGGCCGAATTGGCGGCATGGACGCCTGTGTATGGAACAAAGAGGAAAACGATTCCGTGGCCAGGAAGGGAGCCCTTGAATGGAGCCATGGAGAAGACGAAGGAAGTCGAGAATGGAAGAACTAGCGATGGCGACGAGGAATTCGGATCCTTCGTGGGGATTTTTGATGGGTACAGAGCGCGGCCGATCGAGAAGTTCGTGTGGTTGGTAAGACAGAGAATACAAGAATCAAGGGTGGCGTTGCCGAAGAGGGAAAGGTTGGAGGGTTCGAAGCCATTGAAGACGAATTCGATGGCGGTTGTGGATTGGAGGGAGATGATGATGATGACGATGATGGGGAAGAATAGAGATAAGAGGGGTGGTGGTTCTGCGTTTTTCTTCATTGCAGTGAAAGCTGAAACAGAGGAGTTTTCTGTCATGGAGGGAGTGCAGCTGCAGAGTCAATAATTATGGATTTATATCAAACAGTATTAATCAATACAATAGTGTTAGTATTAAACTAATCGATCAATACAGTACATAACGATTAATATTTAAATTTTCAAACAATATTCATCAATACAATGATAAATATTAATATTAAAAATTTAAAATCACAATACTTATGGATGAATACAATACTGAAAATATTTAAAACTTGTGGAAGAGAAGAAGGAATGGGACTATTGAGAGGGTGAAGGAAAATAAAATGTTAGCTTCCATTTAGTTGGAGAAGATAGAGAGTGAAGTAATTGATGGTTAGGAGTGGAAGAGAAGTAAAGAGAAAGAAATGGAGGAAGAGATATTAGTTTTTTCTTTTGTTTACTTAGTCAACAATTATAAAAGAATGTGATATGGGTTTTTTTTTTTAGTAACTTGACTCAAAGTCCAGTTTTTTGTTTTTGTTTTTGTTTTTGTTTTTTCTTTAAATTAAATAAATATAAAGTTTATTTGCTTAAAAACAATAATTTTAAGGCACCATACAAAAAAAAATGCAATTTGATACTTGATTTTTTGTGATTTGATACGTCATTTTTTGTACTTTAAAAAAAAATATTAAAAATCCAACTTTAAGTCAAAACCAAAAAAGGTCATATAAGTTTATATATAAAATTTATAATATATGGCAGATTAAAATATATTTTTATGATAAATACTTTAGGTATCCTTTATTTCTTCACAATTTTAGTAACTTAACTTAAAATTAAGTTTTTATTTTTTCTTTAAATTAAATAAGTAGAAAGCTTGTGTGTTTAAAAAGTAATTCTAAGGCACCACACACACACACACACACACACACACACACACACACACACACACACACACAAAGTGATTTGATACTTGACTTTTCCTACTTTAAGTAAAAATATTAAGACCAAATTTTTAAGTGGAAATTAAATAAGGTCATATATGTTTTTATAGACAATTAGCAAAAATAAGTGAATATTGTTGGGGATGTATTTTGAATTTCTTGTTTAGTAAGAAGTTCGCAACAGTGTGAAATGCTGAAAAGTTCGCACAGTGTGAAATGCTGAAAGTGGTGAAAAATTATTCCCAAAAATTCTGCAAACTACAAAGAAATCAAAGTTGACAAAAGGCCGATTGAGTAGTCTTGGGATCGTTCGAGCGATCTATTTGGGGTAGCAATTGTTTGGGCGACTAGGGTTTCTTTTGTGTTGCCTTGAAGCCTATATACCTATATATAAGGGGGGTTATGCACTAGAAACCTTAAGACACAAAACACAATGTGAGATACGCTACAGATGCTCAATTTGAGATACACAATGCCAAAGAGAGTGCACAGAGATATAGTGATTGTAATCTTTATTTATTAATAGTAGATTATTTCTTCTCATCCTATCGAAGTAGGCAGTCAGTCGAACTATGTATATCATTGTGTTCTTCATGTGGTTGTTCTTATTCTTTATTTGCTTTGTGTGAATTGAAGTCGTAGATCCTTTTTCGCTGCATTGGAGTAATTGTGTGCTCCAATATTGCCAACAATTGTTGGGATTGACTTAAATTTGATTTTGGTTTATTAAGTTTGTGAGTATTAAATTTGAAAATTCTTAGTCAATAAGTAGTATTAAAGGATAAAAAAAATTAAAAATTTTGAGTTTTCTAAATCATATAGGAATCATGGGAATCACATTGGTGATCTTTTGGGCATACAATTTATTCAATTGGATTTTATTTGAGATTTCTTTGAAACTTATTTAAAAGGGGTTTAAGTACTAAAAATTCTAAGGCATATAGATAGTGAGGCACAAGGTGAAGACATACTAGAGAGACTCAGGTTAAGGCCAGAGAGTGTAAAGAGAGACTTAAATACATTAGAATGGATTATTCATTCTTGTTGATAATAGTGAATTATTCATTCTTGTTCTCCCGTGAAGGTAAGCAGTCGGCCAAACCATGTACATCTTGTGTTCTTCTTGTGGTTGTTTTTATTCTTTATTTACTTTGTGTAGATCGTAGCCTACGTCAATTTTTTCGTTGCCCAACCAAATCCTATTTTGGGGATTCATATCCTAAAAATCTCAACAAATACTATATTATAATATATTAAAGGGTAAATTACATTGACCTCCCTTGAGATTCATGAAAATATCAATCACATCTCCTGTAGTTTCTGAAATGTCACCAACCTCCCATCTGGTTTACTTTTTGCATCAAATTAGTTCAACCATCAACTTTCCGTTAGTATTTAACGAAAAAACTGTTTTACAAATAAAAAAATAAAAAAAAACTGTTTGACAAATAAAAAAATTATTTTCTAATTATTTTTTTTGTTTGAAACA
>JAULJZ010150098.1:0-10135 GCA_032270985.1 Heliamphora pulchella | reverse complement strand
AGAGAGATCTGAACCTGGCTTTGCTTCTTCGACAGGAGATCCCAGCAGTGGGGAGAAAGACGAACCTGGGCTCGACTACGGTAACGGAAGGGAGTCGCTTAAGATGGGAGGTCATAACACTGCTACACTTTCTCCATCTCTCAATCTGTTCATGAATGTGTATTGTAATTTTGATTTTTGCAAAATCTTATTCTAGTCTCTTACTCACTTGTCAGTCTCTCTCTTTCTCTCTCTAGCAGATTCCTTTACATTGGACAAAACTGCTAAGATCTTCGTCGCCGGCCACCGCGGTCTGGTCGGATCCGCCGTGGTCCGGAAGCTCCGGCTCCTGGGCTTCACCAACCTCATCCTCCGATCCCACTCCGATCTCGATCTCACCTGCCAATCGGACGTCGACGCCTTCTTCGCAGCCGAGAAGCCTCAATTTGTCATCCTCGCCGCCGCCAAGGTCGGCGGCATCCACGCCAACAACACCTACCCCGCCGACTTCATCGCCATCAACCTCCAAATCCAGACCAACGTCATCGACTCCGCCTACCGCCACGGCGCCCAGAAACTCCTCTTCTTAGGATCCTCTTGCATCTACCCCAAATTCGCTCCCCAACCAATCCCCGAGGACGCATTGTTGACGGGGCCGTTAGAGCCCACCAACGAATGGTACGCGGTGGCGAAGATCGCTGGCATTAAAATGTGCCAGGCGTATCGGATTCAGTACAATTGGGATGCGATTTCGGCAATGCCCACGAATTTATACGGCCCGAATGATAATTTTCACCCTGAGAACTCGCATGTGTTGCCGGCACTAATGAAGCGCTTTCACGAGGCGAAGGTTTCGGGCGCGAAAGAGGTGGTGGTTTGGGGAACAGGGTCGCCGCTGCGCGAGTTCTTGCACGTCGATGATTTGGCGGATGCGGTGGTGTTTTTGCTCGCGAAGTACAGTGGGTTTGGTCATGTGAATGTGGGGAGTGGGAAGGAGGTGACAATCAAGGAGCTTGCAGAGTTGGTCAAGGAGGTGGTTGGGTTTGATGGTGAGCTTATTTGGGACAATTCGAAGCCCGACGGCACTCCGAGGAAGCTCATGGATAGCTCAAAGCTGGCTGGCTTGGGTTGGGTCCCAAAAGTATCGCTCCGGGATGGGCTTTTTGATACCTATAAATGGTACTTGGAGAATGTCAAGCAATGATTCAGGTGATATCACCGATTTAGATATCCAATTTTTGTTTTTGTACGCCATTGCTATAACTTGATCTCATTTGTTAGGAGTGTAATTTCTGGTTTTTGTGGTCTAAGATTTATGTACCAGTAACGTATTGAATGATTTTATGTCTTCTTAATCTTGATTATACTTATGATTTCCAATTAATCTTAATTTCATGTATGTTATTTTGTTGTGTTTTGCTTGGAGATAGGCTTCAAGATCTCTTGCACATTGCCGCTGTTATTCTTTGATGCGGTTTTTGGTCTTCATTTGTTGTTTCTTCCTTTGGCGCTAGTGTAGAAAATAACTTTTTGGTTCCTCTAGTAGTGGGAGCAGTTGCTTGTTAGAAAATACGTACGGATCGTTTTGCTTCTCTCAGCCATATGGTCATGCAAATACAAGATCTCATTTGAATTGTGAGAATGAGTAGTATGGTAATAAACACAAGATTTTGTTGGCTTTGTTACATTCGGGAAACCAGCAAAGAATAAGAGCACTGAATTGAGCCAAACTCAACATCATGTCCTTTGAGTGCCAAGAATCCTCTTGCATCTTTGCACCATCTTGGGCTGTGTCTTTTGACAATTTGCCAGTCACCAGTTTCTTCACCCTTTGTTTGTCGTGTATGATAACTGTTGACAAAGTATGAACGGATGAATGATCTAGAGAATAAAGGCAATCGACTTGGCTCAAAAGTCATTGGAGGTGAAAGGAGGTGAGAGTTAGCAACCTCATGGCAAGACAGGGATGACAGTAATGACCAGAAGACAATGACATTAATTAACCTTGTCAATTGTTTTGTTGTTGTTTTGTTTGTAATAAATGAGAGCTGACTTTTATATAAGCAGAACCGGGGGAAGGAAGACATCTTGCACGTAACACGTGACTCGTCACCCTTGGTTCGTCTTTTTTCAGGTTTGATCTCTCTGTCACCTAGCGGTCTGGTACCTGTATGGGTAGTTGCGATATGTCAACATCCCTTGGTTGTCAAAGTGGCAGGGTGACAGAACGGTCAAACAAGAATGGTTAGGCCCAGCAGGAATGGTCAGGCCCTTTTTGCCATGAGGTGGTCAATGTAGAGCCAACTTCATGGTTCGCTAAGTAATCTTGACAACCCTAACTCTAGCCTCCAATCTACTTATCCTCCTACTTGTCCCAAGGTAGTGATTCGGGTCCTGCTTCCAACCTCGGATTGACGTATATTGGACCTTGTAACTTTGGCGTCTTAGAGGTCGTACCTTTGGTGCATTGGAGGTTATACCTTTGGCGTATGGGAGGTTGTGCCTTTGGAGGTTGTACTATTGGCGCTTAGTGGAGTGAAGTGGGTGGTATGACACCGTTTTGATATGAGTTACCCACAATAACCATCGAGTTATATGGGATTATGATAGGCTTACATTGTAGTTAACTTATTATTCTCACGCTAGTGAATAACTTAAGATTCTCACACTAGTGTATATTTCTATATATGTAATATTTCAGCATGTTAATGATATTGATTAATTACATTTAGTAAATATTCTTTATAAGAAGTCTAAGTTGGTGTAAGAGCTTCAATGGCTACCACGGCCACAGCCACGGCCACATCTCCTTTTTCAACCACCATTGCGAACCAATCTTCTTTTTCTCTCAACCCATCATCTTCCCTCTCTGGTGCGCTCGTCACTTTCTCTCCCCCAAGCTCACTTCCACTAACTATCTTTATTGGAAACATAGTTGGTCCCCTTTTTCGTGGTCATGCTCTCATAGGCTATGCTGATGGTACAAAACCATGTCCTCCTCCTCCTCCTCCTCTTGTTATCCTTGATGGCTCCACATCTCAAGACAACCCCGAGCATTTGTATTATATTCAGCAAGATCAGATGGTTATGAGTCTTCGTATCCCTTCTCTTTCTAAGGATGTGTTACCTCTAGTTGTCGGACTTTCTACCTCTCATACCATTGGATCACCCTTGAACCTGCACTTGCCTCGCCATCCAATACTCGTATTTTGCAGTTCTATATGACACTCCAACAACTTCGCCAAGACAACAAATCTGTGTCTGTATTTCTTTCACAAAGCTAGACTCACTCATAATGAACTTGCCGCGGCTAGCCATCCATTCTCTTTGCGGATTTTAACATTTATGTTTTCAACTGCCTTCGCCCCGAGTTTAAAGATTTGGTTGTCATTGTGGCGGTTCGCCCTAATTGTATCTCTTTTTCTGAACTCCATTCCTTACTGTCGAGTTCTGAATTTCTTCATGTGATTCTTTCTGCTCTATTACTATCTCCCGTGTTTCTGAATCTTCACCTAGTGCCAACTTTACCAGTGGGGCGATAACTCTTCCCATCCATCGCTACAATTCTTCCTCTCGTGATCGGAATTGGCACTCAGGTTCTCGTGGATGCGGTCGTAGTGGTGGTAGTCATGGTCATTGTTCTCTCTCTGGTGATTTCCGTCCCTCCTCCACTAATCATCATCCTCGCTGCAAAATTTGCAATGGAATTAACCATTTGGTTGTAACTTGCTACCAACACTATAATGATGCGCAGTCTACTGCTCACATGGCATGTTTATTCAACAATGGTATATGCCCTACACTTATGACTAGTTCCTGGACACTAGCGCCACTCGTCATGTCACTTAGAATCTCTCCTACCTCAGTCACCATGATAAGTATCGTTGAACAAATCAATTGCTTGTTGGTAATGGTACGGGACTACTCATCTCTCATGCTGACTTACTCTTAAACCCCACTCTTCTTCCTTCACTCGTCAAATGTTCTTCATGTCCCAACTCTTCCAAAATCTCTTCTTTGTGTTCATCAATTTTGTAAAGATAACTCTGCGTTTTTTTGAATATCACCCCTTTTCTTTTGTTGTCAAGGATTAGGTCTGCAACAAAATTCTACAACTTGAACTGAATAAAAATGGACTCTTACCTTTTTTTCCCTCTTCTTATTTGTCTTCGTCACTCTCTCTCTTTAGCAGTGAACATGTCTCTCTCCATCACTGGTATTGTTGCTTGGGTCATCTTCATCCAGCTGCTCTTCATCATGTTCTTCATTAGAATAATGCACATGTTTTGTCATTTTGGCTACCCTCTGTCTGCCCAAATTGTCAACTTGGCAAGTCTTCTAGGTTGTCCCAAAGTTTTAAATATCAGCTTATACGTATCGGGATTTGAGGCCTCTAATACCAATATTTATCAATGTACTAGCCGATACTGTATGATATTGGCCAATATATAACTGTATCACCAATAATAATACCGATACCGATACCGTGATTTAGAATCCTAGCTTTCTCGCTGTCCATTCTTTACATTTCTAGTCTTTTATGTGCCACCCACAACAATTCGAAATAAAGAATCTTGTCCTTGCGCAGCACTAACACTATTAGTGCTGCTCCTTTATATTTAATTTTCTCTATGTATGGGGGCCTTCCCTTATTTTTTCTAGTGCCAACTGTCATTATTTAGTAATATTCGCGAATGATTATTTAAAATTCATTTGGTTTTATCCCATGTCTTGCAAATTCGATGTTTCTTCTTTTTTTACTAATTTTCAAACCATGGTTGAGCGCCAAGAAAGAAGAAACAATTTATTATATAACAATAAGGAATACAGGTTTTACTCACAATATTTGTGTATGACCTCAAACTGAGCCTCTTACCGTCTCTTCACACGCTCTCTGGCCTCTAAACCGAGCCCCCCCCTTTGTGTATTAGACGTTCTACACTCACACCTAGGGTTTCTAGACATAAAACCCCTATATAGTTACTCAATTAGGTCAAAAGCCCCGGAGCCCTAGCTGCTCATAAAACAGCTTCCGCACCCACACTGATCGGTCAAAGAGTTTTCTCGATTTCTCTGCTTTCTGCAGAGGTTCAGAAACAGTTTTGACTTCTTTTTTCGCATTCCAACTCTATTCGGATGTCGTATCGACCTTGGATACCAAAATTCGAGACACCAAACCCAGCAGACAGTTGGGTTGTGATTTTTCTCTCTAAGCTTTTGGCATAATCAATTATTTTCTTTGCTTAAAAATTTTGCCCCACTCTAGTTGCGTTCTCTTATCTCAGGAGAAGTACATCTTGAATCTTTTGTGCAAAACAGATATGACTGGTTCCAAAGGCTTCAAACGCCTATCTCATCTTCAACCAAGCTAACTCAATTCCGTGTCAAATCTTTTTTTGATCCTATTCAGTACCACTAGGTCTTTGGCATGCTTCAACATCTCACCTTAGCCAGCCCAGATCTCTTTTTTGCGGTTAATGGTTTGTCAGTATATGCATACGCCTACCGAGGCCCATTGGATAGCAGTCAGACACATTTTGCGATATCGTCATGCAACCTTTGACTTTGGTCTACCCATCTCTCGCACTACTGTTATCAAGTTACAAGCTTTTTCTTATGCTGATTGGGCGGGTTGTTCTAATGACTATAAATCCACGGACATAAAACGGTTTTTTAAAATACAGTTTATAAAACAGTTTTTAATACTGTGAAAAACTGTTATTTAACAGTTTATAAAACAGTTTTTTTAACGAATAAACAACCATCTAACGTAACCTATAAATAACGAATAAACAATACAATATACACAGGCTCAACCCGAATCTCAACAACCACAACCAATAGGCCTTAGGCCATCCATCCTAACTTCGCACACATGCAATATTTCATGATCATCTCGTAGACGGATTTCATGATCATCTCATTATTCTTATCTTATTTTTATCACACTAGTATGTACTGCTATATACGTATTACTTCAACATGCTAGTGATATTGATTAATTACAATCAGTAAATATTCTTTATAAGAACTCTAAGTTGTCCCAACAGACCCTTCAATTGAACCGATGCTGAGGATATTGAGGTCTCCCTTGAGCATATAGGTATTTCTATATGCACCTGGGTGTTTGTTTTGTTTTACTTTAAGAAGTGTGTTGGAGTGTAGGGACTAATTTGTTTTATTATTGCTACTATTGTTAGTATCTTGATGATTTTTTTTTCCATTTTTTGTGCCATTTTTGTTGCCATTGAATGATATACTTTTCTTTATTAAAAGAATGTAACTAGATTAAGTAATTAATACCATGAAGTTATTGGTGGCTGGCAAGGGTAGTTTCATTATGGATCAAGATCCTCTCCATTACACATATCCCATGGAGATTTCCAATATATTAAAACCATGTCGTTTTATAATATAAGGCATTCAGTTTAACAAAATGTATGTCTAAGACAAAACGAATTAATTCTCTTAATTGAAGATTTTACAATATAAACTACGCAGTTTTGATGTAATTGAAATCTCCAGTACATTTGGTGTAATGGAGAGTATCTAAATCCTTTGATATTATGTTCATGGTTGAGGCTTTACTTGCTGGATCAAAACTCTGCCCATGTCTATTCAACTCCTTTGTGTCTTGTTCTTGTAGCTAAATCTATACGAATGCAGACAAGTCTTTTGGCATCCCATGAAGTAATCTGGTATGACTACCTCTTGTACCAATGAATTATAGTCTTCTTCAAACTACTGTATAACCCTTGGAATTATGTTGTGGTTAGGCTTTGGATTGCCCCTTTTTTTGTTGTGATATACATGTAAGCCTAAAAAGGGTATTTCGTGGGCGAGAGACAACATAGCCATTTGATTCTTTCCATGTTTGAACTATGTAAGTGTTTTCTTGTCCATATATTCTATATTTCTGTTAGAGGCGGAATTTTGGTGTTTTCACATCTACCGATTTCAAATTCCCTTCAAAATTTAGGTCACCAAATTGGATTCCCTGGATTCCCAAATTCATTAGCCAGCTCTGGGAAATCTTTTTTTTTTTTGATATCTTGTATTATAACACTCTTCTATGAAAGTGGAGGGTTTACTCTAATTGGTCTGTTAAAGTCTCCTTGCTTCGGCTTTTATTAAATATCCCTAGCTCAAAGGTTATTCGGATCATTCGTATTTGTACTCTACTTGTTTCTTGAAGGTCCAATTAGTTAGTAGTATTGGGGGACATTTAGTGTCCTTTCTGAATGACTCTAGAACGTTATAGTTAAGGAGCAGATTTCAGGATCCCTTGACTTGTCAAAGGGTTTCCAGTATGCCTATACTGGCAGTCTTTACACATGATAGTGGCAACCAGGTTATTGATGATTCCCCAATAGGTGACTGCTGGAAAATCTAGCCCAGGTAACCATGTTCCGCAAACTCAATCAAATTTTTATGTACTTTGGCAGTATTTTTACCAAGTTTATAATCAATGTTGAAGTCCTCCTTTTGGTTAAGCATGTACTGATTAAGGACTTGTTTTTTTCTTTTTTTTTTTTTTTTCCTGCAGTATGAATTCAGCTGAATTACTTTCTGACCTTGGTGTCCTTTCATTTTTAGCTTGACTAACTGACTTCGTAGCCTTGATGGCCCACTTTCTTGATTTGGCATAGGCCTCTGTTATTTGAAACAGAAGATCTATCGCAAACCTATCTGAACCAATGGAAAAATTTCTGAGTTTTAAATGCTATATAATGGCTGTCACATTACTGAACTCATCACCTGAGTGTCTATTATCTCAATAGTGCTTGTTACATCTGTAATGGCTATATGTCAGGTACTGGCTGCTTTAGAAAGTGGATAAAAGTTCAGTGCTGTTGAACATCTTTAAAACTTGCAGCTTCTTTGATAAGGTGGCGTTTGTGTACTTAGTCACCATTTTATTTGACAACATTGCTCACATTGTTCAGCTTGCTGTCACCTGATTTACTTGTATGAAGCAGATCATGCTTCAGACACAAGTAAATGAGTAATAGCTGATGTATGATAAGTAAAACCACACATCATGATACCTGAAGTTGATGTGTCGAAGGGAAATCATTAGGATTCGTTGCACCTAAGCGATCACAAATTTCTTTCTTGCTTGCTTGACCACTTTGGCATTGATACAATAATGAAGTAACTATTTTCTCCAGTTTATTATTTGATTTGGGCATTGAATTCAATACACGTTGAATTCACTTTAAAATGCTATGTGTCTAATCTTTTGGGTAGAGTGTAAACCCTTTGTAATTGTTGGATAGTTTGATATATAATATTGGACCGATTTCCTAACAGTTTAAGTTTTTAAGACAATTGGTGACTTAACATAGTATCAGAGTTTTAGTTCCATGAGGCCTTGGGTTCAAGTTTTGTGATGTGTTTTCCTTTTATATTTGTTATTGTGTACTCTGTGCGTTGGTGCACCTATTCAGTTTGTTCGCCTCTCTACGTGTGAGATAATGTTGTACGTGAAGGAAAGTGTTAGATATCTTAACATACAATGTTAAGCCTATTTCTTAACAGTTTAAGCTTTTGAGATAATTGGTGACTTCAGTAATATAACTATCTCCATTAACTCAGCTGCATGACATTCTCATTTTGGTGTTTTAAGGTTAGAGAACAAATTCCATTTTTATAGGGAAAATCATTTCTGTATACGCTCACTTTTTTGTGTGTTTTTAGGGTAAGTTTTTAATTTAAAAAACGTGAATGGATAATGAAGCTCTAGCACAACCCAAAGGCACTCAAAGGCACGCCAGAAAGCCAACCACCTAGCAATGAGGCAGCATGCAACAGGCCTAGCCTAGGAAGTTAGTTAGGAAGCACACATACGAATATGGGATATAGATACGATATGATACAGATACAGGATACGAAAAAATTAAAAAAACTAAGATACGGATACGGAGATGCGACAAAATAAAAAAATAAGGTAGAATATGGATATGATTAGGATACTTTTACAAAAAAAAACTATTGTTATAATTTGTAGTATTGTATTATTTAAAACTAAATCAAAAGTAAGAGTTAATTTATTTTGTTGTTATTTTGAAATACTCAATAACTATCCAAGTATAATTGAATAAGTAATAAAAAAAGAAATTCTCATTAAGCATAGAAATAATATCTAGATGGTAATACATTCATAACAATAAAACCAAAACATTAACTTAAATTTTTTTTTTGAAAAATATATATTTTTGAAACGTATCCAAAAAGTTTCATATCCATATCCAAAACATATCCCCCATATCCCGTGTGTATCCAAAATATATCTAAAATAAAAAAAATAAAAAAATTATTTTTGAATACTTCTTAGGCATATCCAATATGTATCTAATATTTGTACGGAAGCATTTCGGACTCGTGCTTCATAGGAAGTTAGTCACTTATAAGCCCAAGAGGAAATAATAGCAAAAAACCAAAAACAAAAGCACCACCATCTCACAATGCGAGAGGATTACACATAAGATGACATAACACAAGTCTTCGTTGCAAGTTTGAATTTTGAGTTTTATATGCAAGCTTCCTTCGGCTTACCTCCCTTGAAGATGGTCTACTACCCAAACTTTCCTTTAACTCCATATTTTTATGAAGTTGAGATGACCCTCCTATCAACCCCACCTGCAATCATTAAATCTTGATAATGTGAAGGATTTCCCCATTTTTTTCTTTTGAAGGCATTTATTATTCCAAATCTATGCTTCAACAGCTAGCTGAAGACAACTATTGATCAATGAATGCAGGAAATGGTTGAAAGATCGTCAAGAAAATCATGGATTTTGATAGCTTCATGCAGCAGTAAATTGCTTAGAAGTTAGAACCAACATTGTTTTGTATCACCATTTGGTTTTTGGTAATAAGTGTCCACATGAATAGCTCCAATTGAAACCTAGAAATTAAATTATTGTTTTACGAGGATGTGGAAGTTCTCTCTTTATGCTAAGTTCCTTTGGGGGACTACATTCTGTTTGTTTGGGAAGCATGTTCTGTTCTATCTTCATAAGGAGACGTTATGGATACAACAGTACTAGCTTGCAGGGTCAGCCTTGGGGCAAAGCCCACAAGGCAATGGCTTTTGGCCCCCAAATTTGTGCAAAAATTAGGGGCCCCCAATTTTTTTAAAAAAATTAATATT
>JAULJZ010150095.1:0-10135 GCA_032270985.1 Heliamphora pulchella | reverse complement strand
CATAAAATGAAAAACTAATTTTATTAAAATAAAATTAAATACTAAAAATATGATTTTCAGTATACCAACCCTAACAGGTTCGCATGGCATCTTCCCATTCCGAAGTTGATTCTTTGATACCTTGATGTCTCCACAACATGCGTACGAGCAGGATAGTCATTCCTCTAAGCACTTTGTCACGGCGATCAAGGATCTTCACTGGTCTTTCTTCGAAGGTCGCGTCTTCGTCGATTTGGAGTTCCTCCCAGTTGAGAGTGTGGGTCAGATTAGGTTCGTACTTTTGTAGCATTGAGATGTGGAATACATTGTGAACATCTGCAAGTTGAGACAGCAAGGCTAAACGGTACGCGACTGCTCCTACACTGGTTAGGATCTCGAATGGGCCAATATACCTAGGTGATAGCTTCCCTTTCCTTTTGAATCGAATCAGTCCTCATCGTGACTAGATTTTGAGAAACACATGGTCTCCTATGTTGAATTCCAAGGATTTCTGTCATTGATCGGCGTAGCTCTTCTGTCTACTCTAAGCGATAGCAAGACACGATCGAACCAACTTAATCTTCTCGATAGTCTCATGCATGATGTCTGGTCCTAGTAAACTAGTCTCTTCGGTCTCTGCCCAACACAAGGGTGATCTGCATGGTCGGCCGTAGAGCGCTTCGTATGGTGGCATACTAATACTGGCTTGGTAGCTGTTGTTGTAAGCGAACTCGACAAGTGATAGGTGCTTCTCCCAACTTCTTTTAAAGTCCATGACACAAGCTCTCAGCAAGTCTTCTAATGTCTGAATGGTGCATTCGGACTGTCCATCGGTCTGAGGGTGAAAGGCTGTGCTGAAGCAAAGCTTCGTTCCCAAAGCTGTTTGTAAATTGCGCCAAAACCGCGATGTAAAGCCGAGGTCTCGGTCAGAAACAATACAAGCTAGAATCCCGTGTAGGTTGATTATCTCTCAGATGTACTTCTAACTCAAGGTTTCTAAGGTGTCGAAGGGTCCAACTGGCAAGAAGTGTGAAGTCTTGGTTAGACGATCCACAATAACCTCGATCTCGTCGTATCTTTGAGGCAATCTTGGTAATTCGGTGACGAAGTCCATAGTGATGTGTTACCATTTCCATTCTAGTTTCTCCAACAGCTGTAGGGTTCCTCCCGACTTCTGATGTTCAGCTTTGACTTGCTGACACATGACGCATCGGGCGACATAGTCAGCGACATCTTTCTTCATACCGTTCCACCAATACTCCCTCTTTAGGTCCTGGTACATCTTAGTTCCTCCGGGGTGAACTGCGAAGGGCGACCAATGAAACTCCCTCAAGATGTTCTCTCGCACTTCGTTGATGTTGGGAACAAAAAGTCAGCCTTGAAACGTCAGGTACCCATGCTTATCCACTGTCCATCCAAGCTTTGACTCCTTAGTTATTAGGTGCAGTCGGATATATTCAAATTCCTGGTCATGTTTCTCCGCATCTAGAACTTGCTGACATAAGTTAGATGTTTCCATTGTCAACACAAAATAAGATCCCTACATTGATTCGATCGGTTGCAAATGAACATTTCCAAGCGTTTCCATCATCTTCCACTCCTGGGAGGCAATATGGGCAATCTGGGGTCTCGTCTTTCTACTCAATGTGTCGGCCACTACGTTGGCCTTTCTAGGGTGGTAAGCCAAGGTAAAGTCGTAATCCGTAAGATACTCGACCCAACAACACTGCCTCATGTTCAGATCCTTTTAAGAGAATAGGTACTTTAAACTCTTATGGTCAGTGTAGAGTTCAAACTTCTCCCCGTACAGATAATGCCTCCAAGACTTTAATGCAAAAACAACGACTGCTAATTCTAGATCGTGAGAAGGGTAGTTTTGTTCATGCAGTTTTAGTTGTCTCAATCCATATGCTACAATTCTTCCATTCTGCATCAATACACATCCCAAACCTTCCTTTGACGCATCACAGTAGATGGTGTATCCAATGTCGCGCTCCGGTATGACTAAGATAGGGGAACTCGTCAACCTCCTCTTAAGCTCCTTAAAAGATGATTCGCACTTCTCATCCCATTTAAACTTTACTCCTTTTTGAGTTAACAGGGTCAGGGGCTTCGCCAACTTCGAAAAGTCTTGGATAAATCGTCGATATGTAACCAGCGAGAGGATAACTAATCCTCCTCTGGTAGTAATCAATCAAGGCCCGGTGAGAGGATAACTAATCCATGCCCAAGATGACATCGTAATCGGCTAAAGTCCATAACTCGTAGGTCACAAGACAAACTGTTGTCGGCTATGAGTAGTGTGCACGATCTACAAATGTGAACCCTCACCTGACTCCCTACTGGAGTGGCCACACATAGAGTTTAAGATGAAGGTTCTGATTCTAGGTGTAGCGATCTCACGCATGCGGCAAATATGAATGAATGTGAAACTCCGGAATCAAATACAACCATCACCACAGTGTTGAAGAGTGTAAACATACCTTGGATCACTTGGTAGTCTTCCTCCTCTTTTTGTCCCTGAATCGCAAAAGCTCGTCCTCCATTGTTGTTGCGGTTCTAATTTCTACCTTACTGCTGCTGTTGCTAAGGTCCTCGGGGAGCTTAATTGATAACTCCTGCTGGCCTCCCTCTCTGAGGCTGCTGGTGTCCTAAATGTCAGAGCTGCTGATTGAGTAAGTATTGCCCTCCTTGCTGTTGTTGTTGTCGGTATTGCTGGTGCGGCTATTGCCGATACTGTTGTTTAGGTCTTTATTAGGTATTATTGTTGGGGTTGCAGCTGAACTCGATTTTGCCAGAATCCTTGGTTATTTCTCCTCTATTCCTGAGGGCATTCTGTCTTCTTGTGTCCCTCTCATCCACATCCGTAATAAACGTAACCTCCACTTTGTCGCTGCCCGTTACCTCTACCTGTCAGCTGATTTCTTCGATAAGGTTCTATGTTCGGGCGATTGCAGTTGGGCTGTTAACGCACAGGTCCACCTCGTGAGTTTCCTGCACGGTCCTAAAAAACCTTCCGTGAATCAAAAATCTCTTGCTCTAAGAGTAGAACGGTATCCATGACTTCTGCATACGTGGGTAGGCGCATGCCGATCAAACGTCCTCGGATAGCTGGTTCCAAACCCCACTCAAAGCGTCGGGCTTGAGATTACTCGGTGGGAGCGATGGAGGTGGCATAACATCCTAGTTCCTCGAATTTGGCAGCATATTCAGCAACGGTCATCTTGTTTTGTTTTAGCTCCAAAAATTCTTGAATCATGTCCTGCTTCAAGACGTCTGGGAAATACTTCTGGAGAAAATGCTCTTCAAACTGTGCCATGGTGTTAACTTCCCTGGTGTTTTTGATGGAGTTCCACTAGTGATTTGCCTCTTTTTCAAGCTGACACGTGACTAGGGCCACTTGATCGATTTCTCAGCATACGTCCATGGTATTTAACACTTTTTTAATCTGTCAGAGTCATCTTTCTGCCCCTTGAGGGTCAGCTTCCCCAGAGAAGGTTGCTGGTCAAAATCTATGAAATTCTGAGAGCATGATTGTACATCCAGGAACAGCTGGGGGAGGCGGTACTGGTGCGGGGGCTGCGCACGTGCTGGCTGGCGTAAGGTGTCTACGAGGTCACGTAAAATGTTGCGAATATCATCGTTCCTGTCTCGCCAAGATGGCTTAGGTTTCGATTCAGGCTCCAAACGTGGGTGTCCTCTACCTCGACTCTTCTTGATTAAAACCAAGGGTTAGTTTCCCATTTAATATAGAAATAGTATACATAAAGGAGGATATGTGAAATATGATAGAAATAGAACATAGTAGCACTGCCCATTCATAGGAAGAAAAGGAAAAGGTACATATAGTCATACAATAAGGTGGGGACATAGCAGAACCTAAACTGTTCAAGGAAAAATACAACTACATCATTAAGATCGAAATGCAACAAAATACTCCTAAAGTCCTATCCCTAGCAAGGTAAAAGCTAAACAAACAAATGTGGGTAAAAGCGACAGACAATTGCTTCACGCTCCCAGGTCGCTTCAATGATGTTGTAGCATCGCCACTGCACCTCGACATGCCAGAAGTTAGTTGGCCCCATTCGCACTCTATTGGTTATGGCAGTCGGAGTCTCTCGATATGTCTCGGGGTAGTCAAAATTGATGGCCAGATCACGTGGGTTGATAATTCCTCTCTCGTCTGTTGGCCTCTGATGCTGCATCCATCTTATAGTTAACATGTCCCCCAGTTGTATCTTCAATCCAGGAGGAAAGTCTAAGCGGTAGAGTTTTCGGCTGCATTTCATGATCACGTGTAAGAGTCCCATGTAACGCGAAAAAGCCTCTGCTTTTCTCCACATACACATGTGTTTCGGACAGATTCTGGCGTACACCTGATCCCCCACATAGAAACCCTGGCACTCTGAGCAACTGTAGTAGATGACAGTATCTATAGTCTCGTCTTCATCGGACTCGGGCAGAGGTGCCTCAAGCTGATCGTATGGAAAGGCAATCGGTACTTCTTCTTCTTCGTCGTCATCCTCATCATCATTGGCATCGAAATCTTCCTCATTCGGTTCTTCATCTGCCTCCATCTCATCACCTTCATCTTCTGGATTGGCCTGCCATTCCTCCAGGAAAACCCAAGCCAAAGGGATGGCGTCAATAGGTTCTTGGCCCTCCACGAGTATCTCCTCCGGGTCCTCTTCTGAATCTTCTTCGGGATTTGAGTCTTAAGGTTCCGGTGCTGCCCACGGTTCCCCAGCCGACTCTACGTCGGACGCCATCCTAAGAAGAAAAGAAAAAGAAAATCCTAAGGTAAAATTTTTTTAAGTTGTTAAAATTATATGTGATAAATTAATAGTACAAACATTCTACAGAGTTTCTACGCTACAAAACTCGCAATCTCCCATTTTCCAAGGCTTGAAGGTTCACTAAACCTAAGCTCTAATACCAACAGTAACGCCCCGTCTATTGGGCACGTTGGGACATATAAAATTATAATTAAGGGAGATATACTAGCCATGCATTCATAGCTACATATGATAAGTACTGCGTCGTTAAAGGGTCAGAACTAGTTCAGATTACATAACGATTACAGTTTTCCAGAGAATTTAACAAAATTACAATATGCCTGTGGTAACTGAACAAAAGAACAAAAAAGGGAGAAAATTCAAATTCTTCAATTCGCGTTGTCGGGATATGTTGGCTCCTACTACTCATCGTGTCCCTCGAAGCCTTCTTCTTCAACGGGTGCAACCTCCTCAAACAGACCTTCTTCCTCACATGTGGCACGAATGGCAAGAGCCAAAGCCTAGAAGAAAATTCCCTAAACCGTCTAACAAACTCACAATAAAATATCCTACAATACATATCGTATAATACCCAATACAATTTAAGGTTAAAGAGATAAATAATTTAATGTTTTCAATAGGGTAAGCATATATAAGAACAATTGTGCAAATGCGTGAAGAAGATGAATGCAATGCAACCAATTTTGTTTTCTAATCCAAATTTATACTTAAGTTATTCTAGGCTCTCCCAAGCCGAGGTTAACCATCCTAAACCCCATGATCCCAATTATGCTGACCATGTCTACCGACCAACAAAGAGCGTTCATTCAGCCATGGGATGACTACGTAGCGGACTAAGTGTCCAGCGGGGTCATCACTAACGGCAAGGCCGTGGACAAATAAACACTCAGGCTCTCGAATCTTAGGTCAAGGTCAAACGTGGGATCGAAAAAATCTAACTCCTATTATTACGCCACCCGAACTGCCTTCACCAAAAATATACATCATAAATAATAAGGTGCATTTAGCACATGGGGTATAATCACCCAAAAACAAATCAGAGCATATAGCCAATATCACAAGCAGGGCATTTAGCCAATATCACAATAAGGGCATTTAGCCAATATCACAATATTTCAATTCCATCAATCAAGGCACCAACTCTAAGGTTCAATTTTCATTCTTTTCTCAAAACAAAACGGTGAACCCCACGAAACCCAACCAAATAATGACGTGATATGACATATGCAACTGCTATTTATGATTCTTAGGTCTAAATTGATCATGACGTGGGCTATAATTACTTATGTATACTTTGTATGGAATTGTAAACTTATGAGCATGGTGTACAAGTATATGAAGTACAAGCTATTATTTTTGTGACTTGGATTGAACCTATCGGCATGGTTTCTATTCATCAAATTATCAATTTCATATACCAATCATACATAATTCATTTAAAGTCCATATATTCAAATTCCACAATGTGACACGCTATTCATACACTTAGCCAAAATTGGGTAATTGTTCAAGAGCTAATTTTAAAGTTATGACAGTGTTTTAAGGTACTTAGACATGGATTTAATTTTCAAATTTTGAACACCAATTAGATAAAAATATTTTCTACAGTTTCCACGTTTATCACTAAGGTTATATCCTAGGAGGAAAAGGTCATTTGATTTAATTAAGGGAAAATCATTCAACACTTTACAGAGAAAAGTGCAGAATTTAGGCCTCTATTGGCCACGGTTTTGGGGTACCAATTCAAGGGCTATGGGTCTTCTTTTTAGGGAGGTTTTAGTTTAAGTTGTTCCCTACAAGTTTTATGTTTTCTGCTAGTGCTAGTTTTTTGGAACAGGTTTGTGATTTTGGCCAATTTATAAAGTGGGTTCAGTCTGCCTAAAAAGGGTCTGTAGAATCGATTCTTAATAGAGAAGTCACAAAGATTTTGGGGTACCATCCGAGGGTATTTTGGGCTGATGTTTTCACAGTATTTAGTTTAAAATGTTAGCTACATTTTTTATGTTTACCACATTTGGATTTGGCTATTAAAAACCTAGGGTTTTTGTCTCATAAAAATGTGTGACAAAGAGCTCTGTCAGTCAATCACAATAGTGACTTCGGGAAGGGTTTGAACCTATCAATAGTTCATATTTTTGTCTCATTTTTGGTGGACAGTAAGATAAACATGTCCTCTCCAAGTTGTATGTTTTGACCGAAACTCGGTTCTCACTATAACTTAGGGTTTGTAGGTCGGTAACTCAGAGTTATCAAAATCTGGCACTCTTTGGTAAAAATGATATTTCTGGAGTTCTATCCAATGAAATCACTTTAAACTAATTTTGTATTAAAGTGAACTTAAAATGATAGGTTTGAACATAAAAATCACATTTAGATCATTTGTCTACAGTTAGTTATAACATTTTAAAGTTCGTGGCAGAATGTTAGTATGCCTAGAAAATCAGGTTATCTAGGGTCTTGATAACTTAGCTCATGTTGTGTTAATTTTTGATGTATTTTCTTTACATGCATGTCATATACTCATACAAACCCAAGTTTCAGAACCTGTTTAAGTCATAAAACTCAAAAATACTCATATGCAAGCACATGCAACACTTAATCATACATGAACAGTCCATCATCTACTCTTACGACGCCTTTTTAAGTGAATCCTTGTTTATTATTCTTAGGGTTGATTATAGAGATGGATTGAGGGCTATTTTGTGAGAGAATGACAGAAAGTTTTAGGGGATTTACTTACTTGTCTTGAAGCTCTAAGAATGGTGGATGCATAGTGGATTTGCTCTCTAGGAACTTTCTTGTTCTTCCTTAGCTTTGTCTCCTTCTTTCTCCTCCCTTTTTCTCTCAAACTCTTGAAGAACCCTTTGAACACTCAGTATTCTGGTCTCTCTCTCTCCTATTGCCCAAATGTAAAGGAGAAAATGGGGGGCTTAAGTCTTGTTTTATAAGGAAAAGAATAATAAGAGTAATTATGACATTTTATGCAAATTTTGGATTTTTAAATTTTCTTATTGGTTGCATGAGGAGGTTTGCTCTTCTTGAGATATTGCAATTCAGATTTTTGCAAGTGGATTTCGGCAAAGGGCAGGTTTGGGACAGTGCAAAACTGATTTTGTATTAATTTTGGGTTTAAATTGAGTTTTGGTACTATTTTGTGCAAGAAAATGCATAAAATATTAATTTTATATATCTTTTTAGTATCTTAACCTACTAAAACTTATTATATTAATGTGTTTATAATTAATTTAGTCTTCTCATGAATTATCATAATTTTGATAGCAATTAATTAAATAGGTGTAGACTTTTAAGTCAATTTAAGCTAATTTAACAAGAATTGACTTTTTGACTTATTTATTGTGTAGAGATTTTAAATAATAATTTTTTTATTTTTGTTGACCTATATTATTATATTATTATGTATATTACTTGTATAAAAATTATTAGGTCATAGTAATGCTTAATTTATACAACTCTTTTTTATTTTTAAGCTTAAAAAGGCAAAAAGTAGCTTTTTGTTATAATGTCTTTTATTAATTACTTGTATATAAAATCAGATTTTGGATGTCCATGTGTCAAATTTTAGATTTTTAGAATTTTTTGCTGTACTAGGGGCAAAATTGTTATTTTATCCTAATTATGAGAATTTTTGATTTTTAATTTTATATTTTATGTTATTTAATTAATTTAGGCTATCACGAGACTTCTCTAAATATTACGGCTTTGCCTTAGAGTATTTGATCTTTTCAGGATTTTCGGGTCAAATTAGGGTTTTCGGGTTAATTAGGGTTTCCATCCTTCAAGCGACCTAAGAACTCGTCAATTAACCGTCGCTAATATTAGGGTTTAGGCTAGATGGCTCCATGGGTAGTTACATTCCGGATTGTTACAACTAGGGTCCGGTCCGGGTTGTTACAGAGTTAGTAGTCGTTAGTCGTTAGTCGATTGGGAAGTAGTCTTCGTTGTACATTTGAATGTGGAAATGAGCTGGTTTTTGGTAGATTGAGAATCTTTCCAAGTCAGAAGTGGAGAATGTTTGAAATCAGTCTCGATGGTGGGCTAGTTTAGAGACGTATGATCGCTTCTGGAAGTCGTACTCAATGTAAGTTGTGTTTTGGAGCCAACATATTCTCAAAGATAGACTGGGGTCTTGATACCACAAAATTGTGGTAAGGCATTTCGGGTTAACAAATGTACCTGCTGTGTTTATGGACTTGTTGGATCGGGTGTTCAGAAGCTTTCTAGACCAGCTCGTAATTGTGTTGATAAATAATATTTAGTTATATTCTCGGAGTGTAGAAGAACACAGGGAACATTTTAAAATTCTTTATAGACTCTAAGAAAGCACAAGTTGTATGCAAAATTTGGTAAGGGTGGGTTTTAGTTGGACCGGGTGGTGTTTTTGGGTCATGTTATATCTGGAGAAGGAATTCAAATGGACCCAATAGAAGTAGAAGCAACAATTAATGGGAAGAGGCCAACTAACGTGGCAGAGATACGAAACTTTTTGGGGCTAGCCGGTTATGTGACATGATCCTTGAGGATTAGGTAGTAATAAGTTTAAGGTGATAGTAGGACAAAACAACCATTGCTCTAAGTGCCGAACATATGGGCCCGGCCTTATCCACATCCTCAGTAAAAAAAAATGACTCCAGTAAACAAGGACTTAATTTTGGAGAACGAGAAGGCACAATGTTAGTAAATCATTCTTAATTTTCCATACGATGAAGTATGGGACGAAATTTCAGAGATGAAATTTGTTTAAGGGGGTAGTTTGTAATGACCTGGTTCAGACTCTAATTGTAACAACCCGGTTGATAACGACCCATGTGAAGATCTAGCCCAAACCCTAAGTGTTTGTAACGATCCTGCTCGGACCCTAGTATTAGTGACGGATAGTCCACGAGGTCATAGAGTACGGAGAAGGTTCAAAATTCTAACTCAACTCGAAAACCCTAAGTTCGGCCCGAAAACCCTAAAAATGTCTAAAACTCAGGCAACAAAACCTTAGCACCCAGCGAGTCTCCCAACATTCTAAATGAAGTAAATATCTTGAAATAGTGAGTTAAAAATCAATAAAACTCTCATAAATAGGGTAAAATGAATTTTTTGTGCCCAGTAGAACAAAAAGTTTTAAAAATTTAAATTTTGACACATAGACACCTTAAATTAGGGATTTACGTATAATTAAATAGTAAAGGACAAAATAACATCAAAAATGACAAAAATTACCCCTTAGTGGCCGACCACCTTGGGAAGAGTGCCAAAAAGTAGCTGTTTGCTTTCTTTTAGCTTAAAATGATGAGAAAGGTATTAAATTAAGTATTATGATGATCCAATACTTGTTGAACAAGTAATATACA
>JAULJZ010150094.1:0-10136 GCA_032270985.1 Heliamphora pulchella | reverse complement strand
TATTTTAAAATTAACTTAAATAAATTAATAAGTTAAATTTTATGTTATTGTTAAATTTTATGTTATTTATTTTAATAATTTAATATTTCTTATTATTTTTAAAATTCTTAAATTCACTATTTAATTCAATCCTTCCTAATCCCATATCTCCAACTCTCACTAATTATCCCCCATTTGGCGAACTAAAAGTCCGGATTAGTCCGCCCGAACTATTAGTCTGAAGACTTAACAAACGCAGTATTATACTATATTTCGGACTAATAATTCAAACGAATTATTAGTCTGTCAAAACAAACATGGCCTAATAGTACAACAGTGAATCATTACGAATTTCCTCACTTTTTTGGTCAACTCATTTGAATCTCTGAATTATAATTTTTTTAAATTGTAATTTTATTTAATTTCTTAATTTTTTGTTCTTAATTTTTTGTTCTCTTTTTAATAAATAAAATTATACACATATGGCGTGTATCCTAAATCTAGTACTATTAGTTAGTTTCCCAAGAAGTTACCACAAGAAATTACACTTGAATAATTATAGTTTTTTGGCGACTAAAATTTATTTAGTTGCAAAATAATAAATATTTTGTCACAAATTAAATTTAATCGCCAAAAATGTGAACGAACACAATAGATATTAAAAAAACTTTGTTAATAAATTTGCGATCGTTAAATTTAATCACAAGTGGTGAAATTCATTTGAATTTTAATTGGTCATAGAAATACAGTGTCTGGTATTACTGAAACTAATTACTTATAAATTATAGATAAAAAGTAATTATAAATTGTAACAGAAGTTATAAATATTTAACAAAATTACACTTGCACTAGTTTTTTTTATTAAAAAGAAATTATAATTCATTAAAAATTTATTACTAAGGCCCTAAATGGCTTTTTGGCTAAAAAGGCCAAAAAGCCAAGGTTGTCCGTTTGGCAAAAAAATCAAAAAGTTAAAAAATTAAATCAAAACACAAACTCCCAGAATATTGTATTCAAACTCCCACCACTTTTAAAATACAATAATATCACTTATTCATAACTTATTTAGTATCACTACCAATTATATATAATTGTTAATATCAAATACATAAAAGGGTAAATTTGTCCACTTTGAATAAAAAACAAAAAAATTAACTTTTTACTCAAATAAACAACTTTAAAAAAATTAGTTTAAAAGTTAAGTTATCAAACAACTTACTTTAAATCAAATTAATTTTTTTTTTTTGTGCTAAAAGCGTGAAAAAAAACTAATTTTTAAACTAATTACAAATCAGGACCTAAAACTAATAGGATAAATTACACTTAACTCCCTTAGAGTTTAAGCTTCTTGCAGCGATATTCCTTGAAATTTTTGAAATGATGCTGCACTATTTTATTAAATATTATTTTTAGACTTCGTTAATGGAGAGTATAATATTACTTTTTACCCATTGCTCTAAAGAAGTATTTTATGTTAAATAAATAAGCTAAAGTAAAAGACACTATTGCCCTTTGTCTTTGCCGAGGGAATTGGTGGGACTGGAGCCGAAAACCAGACTGAGCATCCCTGGAAAACCATGAGTGAGGCAACTGTAGCAGTTAACTCTCCACTCGAATTCACATTTCTGAAAAGCGTCTGAAGAGAAGACAAACCGCATTTGCAAATCTTTAAAGAGAATCGAAACCACATTTCGCCAAGTCTTTGAAGAGAATCAAAGGGACAAGTTGAAGGCGAATGAAGAGAAGACAAACCGCGCATGCGCGAACAATTCTTACTGTAGCACTTGAAGGTGCAAGTTGAAAGAAGTTGGTAAATTGGATGATATACTCTGTTTTGTTGATTTTTTGTTCATACTTGTCAAAATTTTGCGATTAGGGTTTCTGGTGGGAAAAAAATATCTTGGACATTTGCAATTAGAAAAACTGTGCGATTAGGGTTTCTGGTGAAAAAAAAAATCTTCCCGAACATTTGCGATTAGGGTTTCTTCAACAAATTTAGGGCTTTTTTGTTCATACTTATTCTCGAGTTTTGGGGATTAGGGTTATAATCGAGATTTACACCTACGATTTCTGCGATTAGGGATTGTGCTAGAGCAAAATTTATCTCGAAATTTTGCGATTAGGGTTTCTTCAAACAAAATTAGAGTTTTTTTGTTCATACTCCTTCTCAAATTTTTGCGATTAAAATGGTTTCTCGAATTTTTGTTCATTACATGTTCGATTTTTGCAATTAGGGTTTTTGGTGGGAAAAAAATTCTCGAGATTTTGTGATTACGGTTTCTTTAAACAAAATTGGGGCTTTTTTTGCTCATACTTCTTCTTGTATGATTTTTGTGATTAGGGTTCTTTTTTTGGTTCATACTTATTCTATTCTCTTTTTGCTATTAGGGTTGTTCTCTGTTTTGTTCATACGTTCCTAGTACTGAAAATTACGAATTTGCAGCTTTTTAAGCCATAGGTTTTACCC
The DNA here is from genome assembly GCA_032270985.1 of Heliamphora pulchella. Lineage (NCBI taxonomy): Eukaryota > Viridiplantae > Streptophyta > Magnoliopsida > Ericales > Sarraceniaceae > Heliamphora > Heliamphora pulchella. The sequence goes on along the minus strand of JAULJZ010150094.1, from coordinate 7,690 downwards.
CAATTTTTTTGTTCTTTGTAGGAATATGGCATCAACACTTTATTTTGAGAATCAATGTTCATTTTCGGGAACATGTAACTATCATCAGGGTTATTAACCCAAATAAGTATTACTATTTTGATTTATTGGGGGATGTTACAAATCGTGCACTATCTCTCATAGATCTCTATCTAGAAGTAGATGATGTAGAAGGACCTCCTTATCCTTCAGCACCTGCTGATTTTTCACCGGGGGATAATGTTAGGCCACCACAACAAATCTGCAGCAACCCCCCAAATGTTGTAAATGCTGAAAATGATGAGAGTTGTAGTAAAGAAATATCAGGTGAAGATTCCTATTCTGGTGATGGGTTTGATTGTAGTGATGAAAATGATGAGTGGACTGACCATAGTACTGATGATGATCTTGAGGGTTCTTTGGGTAGAGATGATATAGATATAAATGCAGACGATGATGAATTGTATGACTACCAATCTGATAATGATGGTGGTCGTAATAGTAGCTATGAATCTAAGCATGAGTTCACACCTAAGCGCTCTAGGCCTACCACCATTGATCCTAATAAATTTGGTAAGGAATTTCGTGTTGATAGCCAAGAAAAGGTTAACTTTGCATAGAGTTTGCTCTTTGTTGATGTGTACAAGTTTAAGCCTGTAAATTGATTTTTATGGTTATCAATATAATGAAGGAATATTCATACAAGCTAATTCATGTTAAATTAATGCGAAATACATGTAACAACTAACAAAATACAGTTTTTTGGTTGTTACAAACGACTAGACCATAGTTGCGGTATCAACTTACTCTAGTTGCTTCTAAATTTTCTTTTAACTCTAACTTAATTAAGTAAAACAAATAACAAAGGTAGAGCAGACATTGCAAGACCTACAACCACTAGCATCTTCATTAATCCAACACTCTCTTCCAACACTTGAACTCTTGTGCAAATGGTTCCACCTACGAGACCCATGATTCTCTCATTAGCTTCTGATGCATTCTCATGACTAAGTTAACTTGATTGAATATGAAGAGTTGTTGAAAGTTGTAAGATTGTATTTCGATTAGTGGGGTTACACCACTCCCAGAAAATTGTAAGCTCCAACTTGACATACATAGTATAATCTTGCTTTATTTTTTTTTCAGATTCTGAGATTCTTACTGCAGCTCTTTGCCCACACATACAATTTTTGTTTACGTACCTTATGTAATTTTGATTAGGATTGCTTCCTACATTGCTTGAGGTTGACATTTTAACCTACATCATATGTAGTTTAATTTTATATACTTTTAAAATAAGTATCATATGTAATTTAATTGTATTTACTTTTAAAAAAATTAGAAATATACTATTTTAAAAAATCAAAAAAAGTAAAAAAAGTAGAGAATACCTTCAATCCAGCTCTACTTTCAGTCCATCAATTGCCACTGGCATGGGTCTCTCAGGTTGAGTGGGAGGAGGGGCAAGGGGAGAGAGTTGGAGCTTGCCGGGAAAAGTGCTAAACAGAGACTTCTAAATGTCTTGTTGAACTATGGGCACTTTTGTTCGTTAAAAAATTTAGTTTGGGGGTATATTGGGTAGTTTGGGGGTATATAGAGCCTTTAAGATTTCTGCCTATCAAAGAAGAGTAAACTTGGAACATAACACTAATATTCATGCTTAGGTGAGCACTTCTCGTCCATTCTATTAACGGAGATTTAATGGAGGGGAAAATTGCAACAGATAACAACACCATAAGAGAGTGCGGTGTCATTTCAAAAATCTCAGGAGAGGTTCTTGAAATAAGCTTAAACTTTAGGGAAGATAAATGTAACTTACCAAAACTAGTAATAAAATATCTAAGGTTCTGTTTGGGATGTCTAAAAAGTTTAGTTTTTTAAGAGACTTAGTTTTTTTAGAAAAAAAGAAAAATAAAAAAAAAATTTGTTTATGATAATTTTGTTATGATAGCTTTTTTACTTTTTAAAATTTATTAAAATATCTAATATGTTTTTACTTTTTACTTTAACGTTGTAATGTTTAGGATATTAACGTAGCTTTTTATTTATTTTTTACTAAAAAGACTTAAGATTTTTGTAATGTATAAATTTTTTTTTAAAAAAATAAAAAAAGTACTTTTTAAAAAATGCCAAACAAGAAAGGTTAAAAAGCATTTTTTGGGAGTAAATTATATTTATCTCCCTCGAGATTAATTAAAAATATAAAAACCTCTCATGAAATTTCTAAAATGACATTAACCTCCATTCTGCTTCACTTTTATATTTTATATTCCCTCTTCCGTCAAATAACCATTGAAGAATTTGACGAAAATTGCCAACATCAGTAATTATTTCAAATTTACTTTCAATTTTATCTCTACTTATCCTATTATATTTCTTTTTTACCCTTATTAAATAACGAAAATTCCATTATTATCCTTCACCATCTCCCCATTTTTCCTACCACCACCAAGCTCCACCCCTCCACCGTCAACCTCCATCACCACCACTTCCCTCCCACTCCACTGTCTCGCACCACCACCCATTCTTTTCTTATACAGCCGCTGCCATCCCTCCCCTCTCCCTCAGTTGCACCCCTCCCTCGAGCAAACCCTAACCTATGCAAATCCACCATGGGAAGGGGCAGAAGAGGAAGGCAAGACCACTCTCACCTTTTCACAATTAAAACCTAAAAACAGTCAACAACAGCCAACAACCAAACCAATAATACTCATCCTCATCAATGGCTTCCTCTAATCCCTCAACAATCGTACCCACCGCCGCACCAACATGCAAGGAACCTCTTTTTAGGCTTTGTATTTAAAGCTTCGCAACTTCATGCACAATACTGGAATCACATAATATATATATATATAGCCTTCCAGGTAAAACCTTGTCAAACAAATAATATGTTTTAAAATTGAGACCTCTCTCTCTGTGCAAGACCCAAGGAAGAAGGTGATGGCTCATGGAATTGGGTAACGAGAGAAACTTTCCCTACATTTTATCGAATTGACCAAATTAAAAACTCTCTCTCTCTCTCTCTCTCTCAAACCTTTTTCTCTACATTTCTTGATCATCGAACGCCAGGGAGAAGGAAGCGATGGGGGTAACAAGAGGGACTTGGAAGCCGTCGGCATCGACGTTGGCGATGCCAAATTGCGCAGTGGCACGCCCAGTCAAAGCCCTAGATTAAATTCCTAGGGTTTCAAATTTCTGATTTCCCAAACATGCGAAGAATCCTTGTAATTTCATTTTTGTATCTTGCTGCGGTGGTTGGAAATTTGGGAATTCTAATTCCATTTTCAGCTTGATAATCCAATTTCAAATTTCTAAATTCGCAGAATTTTGGGGTTGCTGTTCTTGGAAGATATTTTTGCTTGTGAAGTATAAAAAGGGATTTTTGGGAAAGCAACTGAAGGGGCTTTAAGCCAACAACCAAAAAATGGATCTCAAAGGCATGCACCTCCGATGATTCTTTCAATATGCAAAAAGATTAAATCTCTGTTTTTGCGTACGAATTATGTTTTTTAGGAGGGTTGGATTATGAGATTACTGTAGAATTAGGGTAAAAGGAGAAGAAGAAGAAATGATTTAAAATCAAGAGTAAAACAGTAAAAGTTTATTTTTCGTTAATGGCGTTTACTCAACAAATCTGACGAAGGAGGTCAGTATCATTTTAGTAACCTTAGAGGAGGTCGTTGTAATAAGCTTAAATCTCAAGAGAGGTAAGTGTAATTTTTACCTTCTTTTTCTTTATACTAAAAGCTACCAGAAATAGCAATGCCAAACACTAGGGCTCAGTTCAGTTAATGAGAAACAAAAGTAAAGTACAAGAAAATAATTTTCTCATATCTTCTCTCAAGGAATACTTTTCTTTAAAATGCATCCCACAAAAAACTTCCTTCAAAATGCATCCCACAAAAAACGTGGGATTTTTCATCATGGGAATCTTAATTTCCTTCCAAAATCTACTCCCTCTTATATTTTTTCCTCCATTAAATATTTTATTCACTTATATATATATATATATATAAAGATCTTCCTTCATTTACTTATCTCTCCCGAATACATCCTTGTGGTTTCATAATCTCCAAGTGAGTTTTTAAGCTCTCTCTCTCTCTCTCTCTCTCTCTCTCACACACACACACATACACGCTCTATTGGTTGGGGCCACACTAGAATCCCTTGACATATTAAATAATTTTTGTTCTTTAATAATCAAATCGATAGGTTCCAAATTGTAAAGATTTATCAAAAACATCATTTGAATCCTTATCTACAACTCTGTCTTCACTTCTTTACCAAATATATATACATGTATAAATACAGCTTTACACACATCATTACTGTATAAACAAATCTTCTAACAAAGATGCATGCACTAATTTTTAGTCTTTTTGATTTTTTTTCTAATGCCCATAATACATAATTTCAAGTTGTGTATATACATATTAGGTTCAACAAAATTTAATTATTTGGTTCAACAAAATTTGATTTAATACAACACGTGATGTTTGTGCACAAAATTAAATTTTATCTTTTTTTCACTTTTCTAGATACAAATTTGTTAAACATATTCTCATTTTCCACTAGATATTTTTTGTGATAAAAAGTTAGAAGACATTTGTTCATTAGAACATTATTTTAGTTTTTTATGACTAATTGTTGATACTATTCTTTATTTTCATTAACATTGAATGAATTGATAGTTGTATAAACTTTGAGTTTTAATTCAATTATATTTATGTCATTATATTACTTTTTTTATGAGAAATTTGTTATAATTGTAGATGGCATCTCCTAATGAGTTTTATGATGAGATGGAACTTGCTTGTGTTGCTGTTGTAAATGCTACTACATTATTAGCTTCAAATGCATATTATGCGGATTATTTGGCCGAGAATCCACCTTGTAATCAGTATTTAATGGACAAACAATTTACACAAGATGTGATTAAATCATATGAACACTGTTATAATTTGTTATGAATGAACGTAGAAGCTTTTGATAAGCTAGTTTATGTTTTGAAAGGAACTGGAAGGTTACATGTAGTACATTGCAATGTTGTGAAACAATTAGTTATATTCTTGCACGCGATTGCTCACAATGAGAAAAATCGTAATTTAAAGTGTTACTTTAGACGTTCGGAGGCAACAATTAGTCATTACTTTAATGAGGTCATGTATGTTATTATTTCTTTGCTTGATGATTTTATCAAAACGCCTAGAGGTGGAGTACCATGAGAAATAAGCGATAATCCAAGATTTTGGTCCTATTTTAAGGTAAGTCCATAACATAAGTTATGCAATTACTAATACAATTAAAATTTAGAATCTTTATTATAATTTTTAAATATTACATATCGGGATTGTGTAGGAGCAGTTGATGGTACCCATATCCCATCTAAAGGTATCAGGTGATATTGTTGCACGATTTTGTGGACGAAAATGTCGGCCGTCACAAAATATCATGGCAGCTTGTTCATTTGATCTAAAGTTTAAATATGTTCTATCTAGTTGGGAGGGATCAGCTTTAGATTCTAGAATTTTATAGTATGCTCTCACAAGAAATCATAAGATTATATGTCCTTAAGGTATTAACTTTACAAATACTTTGTACATAGAATTAATATAGTCATTCTTTGAATTAATATTATTTTCATATTTTGTGTAGGAAATTACTAACTTGCTGACGCAGGTATCTACTGCTAAGACAATTTGTTACACTATTTCACAGTACAAGATATCATAGACGCTCCGCCCTTTGAAATGTCAGAGAGCGGAGCTTCGGGGTATTAAAAAAAAGATTTGCAATCCTTAGAGAGGAACCTATATATCCATGGACAACGCAGGCAGATGTGGTAATTGCATGTTGCATAATTCATAACCACATTAGAAATGAATAATATATGGAATGATTTTAATGTGCCAAATTGATATATCTATTTAAATTTGCTTGAATCTATATGGCTATATGATTATTTTATGGTTGAATTATCGTAGTTAAAAATTGTGTTGAAAATATTTATTTTTGATACGTTGGGCACTAATTTTTGTGTGTTTATTTTATTGTTCAATTAATAATAATACATTTTCATATGTTATTGTGTTTAGTAATATGGATCAATTTGAGGTTTTAACTCAAAGTGCTCATGAAAAAAAGAAGAAGACAATGTGGACAACAGAAATGGATAAATGTCTAATTGAGGCGCTTGTTTTTCAATGCAATGAGGGAAACAAGATTGAAAAAGGATTCAAAGAGGTTGCATATAGTGCTGCCGCTAATGCATTGAAAACAACATTTAACTTGAATATAAATAAGGACAATGTGATTAACCGAATGAAGACAATCAAGAGGGGTTTTAGAGAGACATTGAGCAAATGCTAGAGCAAAGTGGTTTCACTTTTACCTATACAACAAAGAAAGTTGAATGTTGTGATGAAGTTTGAGAAACATATGTTAAGGTAGTATTTTAGTGTTAAAATTGTATGATGAACTGTTTCTAATTATTATGACTTTGTGACTAAGTTTAATTATTACAGGCACATCCAAAAGTGAAGAACTTGAGGCATAAGAAAATAGAAATGCTAGAAGAATTGACAATTATTTGTGGAAATGATGCAGCAACAGGTGAATGGTGTCGTGGAGGACCCGATGTTAATAGTAGACGAACTGCATACCATAACCAAGTTGATGTACCTATAGATGACATCGATATTGAAGACATTGGGGACGGACAAGATATTGATAATTCTCAAATAAATGAGGCTAACAGTCAACACCCACGAAGTAATCGAGTCACATCGTCAACAAATTTAACTCCTAGACAACCTGGAAAACGAGCTAAAAATGCTAAGACTTACAATGAAACTATGAATGTCGTGGCGTCAAGTATTAAACAAATGGCTCAAGCAATGGAGCGAAAGACTGAAATTGAAGCTAAAAAAGCCAAACTTGATGAGCAAGTGGATGCCTCCGTGCTACTAAAAAATTTAGAAGAAATTGAAAGGTTAGATGAAAATGGTATTACTAATGCTTTTGAGAACCTTTGGGTGATGAAATTAAAGCGAAAGCATTTATGACGTATTCTACAGAGATGTGAATTAGATTCTTAAAGTGACATTTTGGTATTCACGTGCGCAACAACTATTACGATTTATTTGGTGCTTTATAAGATAAATGTTTTTCTTTTAAAGTAGATAGAATAGTAGTTGACATGTTTATTAGGCAGTGTTATTATTTTTCAGTTTTAATTATGTTTACATAAATCAAACAATATTTATTATTTATCCTTTATTTTATTTATTATGTGTATTTATTTATTTATTCATTTAGCATTTATTGTGTGCAATTTGATAGTTTAATTATTTTGTTTTTTTCTATTCTATATCTTTCTCTGTTTTGATAAATGAACAATAAAAATTTAATTCTTTTGTAAAATTTTATTGTCAAATGAACACACAAAAAATATTTTTTTTATTTTACTTTCTCTTTTTTAGAATAATTTTTTTGCATAAGATTTTTGACAAATGAACGAATCCTAGAAAAAATCTTTTTTATGCAAAAAGAGAGAGTAAAGTAAAATGGAACATCATCTCTTTAGGCTGAAAACAACGGAGAAAGACGAAGCGGTGAAGTGAGCGAGGCGACGGCGGCGGAAGAGAAGTGGCGACGCTGATCGAGTATCTCAGCCCGGTTTTATTCTCGCGGG
>JAULJZ010150093.1:0-10136 GCA_032270985.1 Heliamphora pulchella | reverse complement strand
TTTTGAAGGTTTTTGATGACTGGGTTCAAATACCGAGCTTGGATCAACTCCCGAGGATCGTACTGAGGCACTATTCCACCTGTTTTCACCATCGAATTCGCCTAAGATTAGGCGGGGTCAAATTGGGGTGTCTACACTACCCAAAACATCTACCTTTTGCCCCAATGCAGATGCAAATGTAGATGAGATGAACGAATGCGATACTTCGGTGTCAACGAGACCATTGGCCCATGAACGGTACACTAAGAAGGTACCTCGGATGATCAATGGACTGGTTACGGTGTCCGACTCGGTAGGTACCACTAACGTACTGGGCTCCACGAGGGCATACACTCGCCCCTAATTCCCCTGATTTGGCCTACTGCTCCCCCTAGTTCCTAACTACCTCACTGACTGAGCTAAGGTAGCTCCTCCTGCTATCATTGCCGACTGTACTCCCGATTGCTACTGCGACTGGCCGTAGCCCTGTGGTCCTTGTGATGCCTGCCCATGTTGTGCTCCAGAAGCACCCTAAAAACTCCCTCCATGAGGGAAATCTTGTCATATGTGACCCACCTAGACACACTGAAAACATGGAAATGGGGTCCTTCCCTGAACCTGACTCTGCTGCTGTTGTCCCCTCTATGTGCAATCCCTAGCACGGTGCCCTAGCTGCTTACATGTGTAGCACACCAACTCCCGAAATTCAGAACGCCCAAATGACGCAATGGACAGTGCGGGTGCTAACCGTGGTTGCAGCTAGGATCTTATAGGACAGGAACATGGTCCTCTTAACTTCTGCCTCTTTTGCTGGCACCTCTCTGACTGTGCACTAGAAACCCCCTGATGTGATTTACTCTCTTGGATCTTACGACCCTCTGCCATGGCATTCGCAACTTGAATAGTGGCCTCCACTAACTCAGTGTGGACCCGAAACCCCAATGTTTCAATCCTATGCTTGATCGAGGGTCGAAGACCCCTTTCAAACTGTTTAGTGCGCAACTCCTCTGTTGCCATCATATCAGGTGCAAACCGCGACAAATTCACGAACTTGGCCTCATACTAGACCACAGTAAGATTCCTCTAAATAAGAGAGAGAAACTCCTCCTGATACGTATTTCTTAAAGATACTGAAAAATACTTTTCCAAAATGACCCTAGTAAAAGTGGCACATTTGTTCTCCACAGTAGTCTTGGCAAACTTTCACCACTCTTTAGCATCTTCTAGAAGTTGGAACACCGCCAACCTCACTGGTAACTCATCCTCCATGATCTCTAGGGTGTTAAAGATCGTCATGGTTACCTCTAACCACTTAGTAGCCACTTTAGGGTCCAGCTCCCCAAAAAAGGATGGAGGATCCAATCGCCAAAATTCTCTCATTGCCACTGTGGCCCTTGGCTTGGGAGCTCTTGCTCCAACTCTAGCTGCCTTGGCCAAAGTCTTTCAATCCAAAAATCTAGAATCAAACTTTCAAGATCATGACATTTCATTCAAAACCAAGGAATTCAACCCACAAAACGAGCCCAACGCCCTCACATGCATACAAATAATGAATTTATAGCCTTAGGGCCTTACAACATGGGTTACTCCAACCCAAAATACATCCATCCAAATATTCAAAACGAGAATTACATTTACAATTTCATTTCTCAAAAGATGCTATCAATGAATATGTAATTATGTCAAACTACTCAAAAAGGGTCTCGCGACCGTCTATGTTACTCCAACACCTTCTTTCCGCTATCACCTGAAATGTTGTTAAACAACATGAGCCGAGGCTTGTAGAAAATTGACTAACAATGAACATATGTATGACATGCGAAGATGGTTATGCGAAATGCAACATATAATTTTCTCTAGAAACCAATTTCATTTGCCCAAACCAAACTCCCACCACATAACCGAGTTTTCATGTAAGTCCATAGTTCAATATTCTAGGACCTTAATGAATCCAACCGTTCAACATGTTACCCCCACCATTTGCCAACCAACCCAAGGTTTTTCAAATTCCATAATTCATTTATCGATTTAGTTAAGTACCAAAATCGGACGGCGCCTACAGACCCAAGCGTATTTATCACCACCAGGCCACACGGGGCCCAATGAATAAAATACCCATTCTATAGCCCGATATGGAGAGCACTCATTTTTAGTTTCTCTCGAAAACATCAATGGGTGGGCCACCCAAGAGCACACTTTTATGGGGATTAACCCGAAGGAATGACCTACCTTACAATGCGCAAGTTTTTGGTCTTTCACCGATGTGCTACTCTAGCCCAAACTTAGACATTCAATTCGGTCATACGATACTTTAATTATATTATTTTCATTAACAACCAATACTAGTCTAACCATCCACCTGCTTTCCCTCACCAAACCGCACACCATTACGGTTCTAATTCCAACTGTCACATATTTTCTTACAATTCATATATTCGAATATAAATGCTCTAAATGCGCAAAGTTAAAATTCCATATGATTCATATCCAATGATGTACCGATTTTGCACAAAAACCCCTAATTCAACACCCACTATTTTTAAGTATTATAGAAACTCATGGAATATACATGCAATAAGTTAGTACAACCCCAATATATCCAAAAATTCTATCACGTTTTTCACGCCCCAAACTCCGGGCCACATGAAACACCCACAAACAATGAAACAACATTGAAAGACAACACCCAACCCGATGTTTTACTCTCAAATAAAAACATACATGCATTATCTATAATTACTAACAGGCTTACAAAACACGGTTCCAACACCAAAAGCATGTAAACATACATAGTTCAAAGAAACAAAAGGAAGATTACAAATCTTTCGCTCTTTTGGCACCTCCGAATCAACCTGCGTGACCAGTACCTTAAAAACATTTCAAATCCCACACCATGAGCCAAAGCTTAGCAGAAACTAGACAAACATGAATTAAAAGCTTAACATGCTAATAGAGTAATATGTATGTTACGACTCACCCGAATCTCAAAAATAAGTTTTAAAAATAGTTTTATATACATACGAATATGCTACAATGCTTCATTTGAAAAGATTGACTCTCGCGAGCCGCCCCACCCTCACGAGCCCCACATGCAACACAAATATAACCACCGACTGCCACGAGCCCCAGAAATAGTTCTATAAATTACATGATGATTCACATCCAACGCATGCACCTTTTCGGGCTCTCACCGAAGGACCACAATCCCATCTAATACACTTTCTCGAGCTTTCACCAAAGGACCACAGTCCCATCTAATACACTGTCGACCAGAGCCTACGTCTATCCAACCATCTTCTTGGGCATTTACCGAAGGATCGCAATCCCATCTAATACACCGTCAACCAGAGTCAACGTCCATCCAATCATCTTCTCGGGTTTTCATCGAAGGACCATAGTCCTATCTAATATACTTTCTCGGGCTTTCACCTAAGGACTACAGTTTCATCTAATACACTTTCTTGAGCTTTCATCGAAGGACCACAGTCCCATCTAATATACTGTTAACCAGAGTTAACCCATGCAACACATGCACTCACACAACGCACCACGTGTAACACTCACCATGCAACAGATGCATAAATAAAACTAGAGTTTTAATGCATAAACCACGTACAACCCATAACGACATCCCATGCCCCATAACTCAACACAAACTCGTCATCCGTTAATCGAAACTACTTACAAACACCGAGATAAAACCCAACCCCGAAGGCTAACTCCAAACCCTCAAACTCCCATTTTCACACATTTTCACAAAACAACGGCTTTTACCAAAACCCCCATCATTTAGAAAAAGAACATCGGACCCAACACATCCCGCACACAACTGTGCCCCAACACCCCGCATCTAACCATGCAAGTCACTCTCGAGGACGACAACAAGCCCTAAACAAATACCCGAGGCAACAACATGACCCCCAAAACAACAAAACAACCCCAATAGCACTTCAGTCGACTAAACCCCATAATTTAGTCGACTGAAAAGCTACTGGAAACCAAAAACCAAACACAGAACCAACCCAGCCAACTGAACCCCCAAACCAAGTCGACTGCATGAACACACTGTCGACCTAGTAGTCTGAACCACCCGTATCAGTCGACTGACCCACAGCAAAAACCTAACCCGAGCTACAGATTCAACCATCTCAACCCCAAATCGAAGCATCCAACCTCCCTTTCAACACCCTCGAATGTACCTAAACCTAAAACCACCATTGAACATCAAAAAGAACACATCAAAACCCCGTTCCATCCAACAAAAAACAATTTTGAACCAAAACCCGATTTTTGAAACATAAATCAATTTTTCATGTATTTTTAACTGGTGAAAATACATACAATTACACGTAACACCCTTGTAAGACATGAGAGTCTAGGATCCTACCTTGTTGAGTTAAAAACTCGATGCCTCAAATCACGTGCAAAAATAAACTTCATTAGAACGAAATTCTGTCTAGATGAAAGCATAGCCCACCACGAGGATGCCAAAGATCTGCTGTCTAATCGTCGAAAATCGAGCCCCAGGTCCCTGAGAAGTTAGAGAGAAGGCAGAGCTTCTAGGGTTTCAAAAAGCTTAGAGAGATAAAAGTTCATTCGAAAATATCTAAAGTTATATATTTATAGGCTTGCGAAAATATCTTTTTTTTAAAATTCGCACTATAACACCCAACGACCCCAAGAACCAACCCTACATGCATATCTAAATCCGAACATGCATAAAAACACATATAGACATGCTATCACGAAAATGAATAACAACGCGTCGAAGCCTCGCAAAAATTAAAACGGGTCAGGGTCTCACAAATTTCAACATTTGGGTCCCTTAACCCCCAAAGCCCTAATTTTTATGGTTTTGACTGAAATCCAAAACCCTAACCCATCATTTTTCAATCTCAATCATATCCAACAACAACAAAAAGGTAGAATCACCTTAAACCATCCACAAATCTAAGATTTAACTTACTTTAACAACAAATCCTAACGTAGGGTTTTGAAAACACCATATTCATACTTTTATGTTTATATTTTATATACAACTCATATCATATAGATATTCAAGGATAGTTATAGATCCTATCTCTTTGATGATAGATTCACAAGAAAGAAGCCCTAGCAAGCTTCAACCGCGAGAATCTCCAACTGAAAGGCAAGAAGGAAGCTTCCAACGCCAAGCTCAAGCCTCCAATGGAAGTTCAACTAAGAGGGAAGTAAAGAATCTACTCAAGAGAAGCAAAGAGGGATCTATGAACTCTCCAAACCTAACCCTAGGTCTTAACTTCTGTTTTAGAGAGAGAGATGGATGAAAAGAATGTCAAGAAAATATTTTGACCCACAACTAAAAATCTACTCACCGACTGTCCGCTTGAGCGGACCTAGGGCCGCTTGAGCAATCCTCACGATCGATTTTTAAAAACTCATTGCTACTAGTTCGCTCGAGCAGACACCTGACCGCTCGAGAAGTCAACACTAAAAGGGACCATGAACAAATGATGTGTAAAAGAATCGAATTATAGGCTAAACACCTCAAGGCTCACCCAAACAACCCACAATAATAGTTCTCATACACTTACAAGCATACAATTATTGTTAGCTAATGTTATCATGCTCAAGTTTTAATTCTCACATGCGATTTACACATTTAACCGTCATCATGTAAAAATCACAACATGCTTTTGTTCATTAAATACAATTCAAACGGGACCGGGTCTCTACATCCACCCCAGCTCTCCTTTCATCGTCACCTCGATTTGCACCATCTTTGTCGATTTGATGTTTTGGTTTGGTTTAACTTGAAACCAGGTTCGATTCAAGCCTAGAAGAGCACAATTAAGCATTGATACTAAACCCAAAAGTTTGCAATCAAGTCGTAGAAAAGTACGAATTGTTCAATCGACGCTCTAGCTACGTTCGATCAAGGCTTAGCCGTCGAAGGTCAGTCATATTTCTCTCTCTTTGTCTTCTCCTTTCTTCTCTTTCTCTCTCTTCGACGTGTTCATCTGTTTCGTCTTCACGTCACTGACTTCGATCTCTTCGGCATCTTCGGTTGCTCTGTAAATGTTAAAGGCTTAAAGCACATTTACAATTTTTTTAGATTATACAAACTGGTTCGCACACTAAGTGGTTCACACACTTTGTTGCTACTTGTTGGTTAGTGGTTTTTTCATTTGTGAAAAATTGAAAATGTGGTTTATTGGTTTGTTGTTTTTGATTGATTATTACCAAAATAGTAAAATGTAAGTTATTATTTATTCATCTGTACATTAGTGCAGGGTTTTGATTACTGATTTTTTATTGTTAAAATGTGGTTTTTGATTGTTATTTGTTAGTAGTGTTTTAGTATAACCTATTGAAAACTTAAAATTGTTGCTCTATGAAGAAGGCATGTGTTCATGAATGGTTAGTTTCATTGTTTATGCAGGATATTTAAATACCAAATATTTTTAACACTAAGATTCAGGAAGAACTTGCTAGTTATATGATAGACAAACATAATGTTGTGTTTTGTGGTATTACTGAATATTTAAAAGATGGTATTGCAAAACCTTTATTGCTTCATGTTCCCTTCACAATGCTGATAATCATTTGTAATCTTTTTTTAGATGATGAAAAGTGCCATATGTACTTGTTTGATTTTTTAATTCAGGTACTTCTTGTTTTGGAAAATCATGCTCCTATCAATCTTCTGTAACACCAAATCTCTGAATGTCTTGTGTAATAAGCTGCAGATTTAGTACTTATTGTTAGTTTACTATAAGGGATGCGAAGAATGGAAATCCAAGTGTACCCAATATAGCTATTTTGTTGTGTTTATTTCAAGCTTTAGCTTTTCCTCATCCCCAAAAAGCTAGAAGTATATAATCATTGAAATTTTAAATTTATCTACTTTACGTTCTCTTAGTTTTGTTGGCAACCAAATTGACAGATAGAAGCTATTGACATATAATGTTCTTTTTGCTTCTACAAATTACAGACGTCAATGTCTCAGTGGTTGGTGACCATACTGGAATAAAAGTTCTTCCCTTCTTCTTACAAATATGATCTTTCTGTTTCTTTTGATTACCCTTCAGATTTTGATTTGAATAAGATAATATTGATTTCTGTTTCTATTTTTTTATTACCCTTCTATTTCTAGAGTTTTTGGAATCTCCCCATCCAACAATGGAGAATTTTCTAGATGATAAGGAATAGGTTAAAACATTTTTATTCTCGCTTATTTTTCCTTTAATTTTTTGGGGAGTTGGAGGGTGTGAGACCCTGACCCGTTTCTTTTTAGAAAATGATTCAAGTGTTCACGGGAGTAAGAATTTAACTTTGATCTTGCTTCTTCTATTTAGTTTTCTCCTAGCGTTGACCGCTCGAGCGGTGGATGTGCGCTTGAGTAGGCTGGTGACAGAGAGTAGGTCTGGATGGTGTCCACTCAGCGGTGGTTGTCTGCTCGAGCGATGGTATAGCAGAGGAGTATGTCGGCAAGGGTCCGCTCGGGCGGTGGTTGGGCACTTGAGCAGTGGAGGCCTGGCGCAAGATTCTATAAAAATGTGATTTTGACGCATGTTTGGGTTTAGAGATTTTGCGGGGTTGGTCCCGGGGGCTGTGGGAAGTTGCGGTGCGAATTTCAAAAATTTTAAAAAAAAAGATATTTTGGAGGCCTATAAATAGCTGGAGTTAGATATTTTTTTAAAAGATATTTTCAAAACTTAACTCCTAAGTTTTATCCTTTTTCTCTCTGCCTTCTCTCCAATTTCTCGGGGGCTCGGGGTTCAGTTTTCGACAATCAGACAGCAAATTCTTAGTATCGGCATCGTGGTCTACGCTTTCATCCGGACAGAATTTCATTTCGACAATCATTTTTGCACGTGGATTGAGATGTCGAGCTTTTAGCTCAACGAGGTAGGATTCTAGACTCTATTGCTGTTAAAGGGTACTACGTGCAATTATAGGTATTTTAACCGGTTAAAAATGCATGGACAATCGATTTATGTTTTGTTAAATCGGGTTTTGGTTTAAAAAGGCATTTGTGTTGATTTCGGTTGGATGAAAACGAGTTTTGAAATGTTCCTTTTGAGGTTCTATGGTAGTTTCGAGTTTGGTTATATCCGAGGGTGTTGAAAAGGTGTTTAGAGGCTTTAATTTGTGGTTGAGATGATGGTTAGTGGGTGTTTGAGGGTTTAGAGGCTTAGAACACCAAGAATAGAAAATTTTGGATTTTTCTCAGGTGGTAGCTCGCTCGAGCCCCCGATGTCCGCTCGAGCGGATTGGCCGTGCAGGGTCATTTGGTTTTGATGTTATCTCCCTCATCCGGACTCGGAATTGGGTCGTTCTTATACTCAAATTGAAGCCCTAGAAGTTTTCTTTCCAATGGCACCTCTCTCACCTTAAAATTATTTTTGTAGAAAATATTATGACGAAAAGTGTGAAGGTATGTCAAGATTTTCAAACCGTTTTTCATCCATTTTTGGCCAAATGCTTGGGAAAGGTTATTTTTCATCCTCTGTGGAACTTTTTATCAAATTTCTTATTTCTTGGGAGTTTGTTTGTGGGTGTTTCACGTGATCCGAGTGTCGGGACGTGATAGTGACCGTTGGCCAGTTACGCTACATGCAGTTGTATGCTACTTTTTTCGGTTGAAATGCTTATATATCATGTGTTATGTTTAAACCTTGTTTCAGATAAAGAGCATGTTTTATGCTTTTCTTGGTTTATTACATGATATGACTTGTGGGTGTTGGGTTTTCAAAGGTGTTCTTGAAAACGATAGAAATGGTGGGTTTTATGCATTTTCTCGATTTTATACATGATTCGGATGTGTTGAGATCTGGGGTTTTCAAAATGAGCTTTGAAAATGAGGTGTTTTTGTGAAAAACATGTTTGTGGAGGTTTGGAGCTAACCCTTGGGGTTGAGTCTCAGTTTTGTTAAAATATATGTTCTTACATGGGTGTAGATCTCCATGATGATGGATTGGATCCCTTTTATATACATGTGATGTAAAATTATTTTACTATTTTTCATAGTTGACCTACGGCTGGGTTTGAAATGTTATCTATAGATGTAGCGGGACAATGGGTGTGTTTTTGATGAGTTGGGCTTCCATTGCTTCTCGGTGCAAGTCTGAAAACGTGCGCAGAGTAGGTCCCTATGTGCCTTCGGGTTAGTCCCCGTAAACGAGGTTGGGTGCTTAGTACCCTCGGGCTCAGGTCCTGTAAACTAAGTGGTTGGTTGGGTGCTTAGTAACCTCGGATGGTGTTCCCGTAAACTAAGTGGTTATATTGTCGTGACTCCGTATAGAGCTTGTCATTACCTAGCGGGCCTTAAGTGGTAACTAGGGTAATGGACAAGAGTCTATAGTTGTTAACTTATCTGTGTGTGACAGAGTCGGTACATAGGATCTCATTTATCTGTGTTCTCCTCGGTTGTGTGACCCGAGTAGAGGAAATCTGTTTTATCATCTATTTTCCTCAGTTGTGTGTTTTGAGTGGGAAAATAATGTTTTGATTCTGGTTGTGTGATCTGGGTGAACAAAATCAGGTTTTGATTACTGTTTTACTATTGCTTTTCCTTAACTGTGGCATGATATATGTTAGGATTATATGCATAGTTTCAAGAATGAAAATAATGGTTTTCAAATGAAAAACGTGTGGTTTTTGAAAGAAAAACCTTTTTGGCTTTCGTGGTCGAGTTAGCTCCCACCATATGATTGCATAGCTTGTTTTACAGCTTTACTGTCTATTTTTATTGGGCTTTGGCTCAAGGTGTGGGATTTTCCTGAAAAATATTTTCAGGTAAGCATGAGAAGTTGATCTAGATTCCTATGGTGGCGGAAGACTAGTTGTAGTTTTCTATTTTTGAATGCCTGTTTCAGAATGCTAATTTTGTACGCCTTTCGGCGATATAATTATTCATGTATGAGATTGCATATTTTTAGTTTATGAGAGTTGAACTGTGGGGATCTTTTATCCATATGATGTATGATTTTGAGTTGATGGTTTCCAATTACAAAAATCTTATTTTCTTAAATAGGGGTTTTGGTGGGCTTTCGCGTGACCCTGGTGTTTGGGCCGTGACAACTTGGTATCAGAGCACTGGGTTCGAATACCTAAGAGCCATGGGAAAGAGGGTACATCACCTTGTGAGGATGTATGTGTGCTTGATTGCATGT
>JAULJZ010150092.1:0-10136 GCA_032270985.1 Heliamphora pulchella | reverse complement strand
AAAGATGTATATATGTATATGTTGAATGACATATGTGATGGGTGTATTCCACTTACTTGAAATGATGTGATTATGATGAAAATAGCTTTATGTTAATAAAAACTTATAAAGTTTGGTGTTGACAAATTGATTATAGTAGTTTGATTTATGAGCCATATGATGTTGAAATTAATAATTTCCTTTGAACAAAGAATGATGGTATGGGTAATTATGATAATATGTTGAATATCTCATAAATTAAAATGAATGTGATTTGAGAATGAGATGTGGGAAATCGATTGACATAATCTTAAATTATGAGAATTTGGAAATGAGATTGAGAATTAACGATTTAAATAATGAATGCCGAACTAGGAACGGTTGATGAGAATTAAGTTGGGCTTGAACAGCTCCATGGTAAAAGATCGAAAACTTGTACAAACTGGGGACCACGTGCCCACGGGTTAGCTCCCAAAACGTGGATGTATTGGTAGTCGTGGTGAGTTATAGAGCAACCCATTCACCAAAGGGTTCGCGTAGCCTGTTGGGAAAATGGGGTGAGGTTTCTATAAGCTGCATCCGATGTTGGTTCATCGGTTGAGAAATGGTTCAAAGAAAGTGATATGAAGAAATGTGAATTTCGATTGTTAACTAATGAGATTGTGGATAAAATGTCATATTCTTTTGAGAAGGAGGATATTACATGTGTGCGTGCGTGAAAGTTTATGAATTTTTAAACCCAATATTTCTAATTCGGTTGCACACATCACACTTCACAAATCTTGCACAACATTTGAGTTAGTCTTTATTTTACGAGCTTCGGCTGACGTGTGTTGTATCTAACATTTTTAGGCCTTGAAGACTAAGAAAGATAAGGCAGGCACAGCTGTGCATTTTGAGGACTAAAGGAAGAATTTATTGTAGTTTTGTCATGTTTTGTAGTTTAAAGAAGTTTGGGGAAATGTAAAGATATGAAAGAATTGTAATTATGTTTTTTTTTGTGTTTTGTCTATAATCCACATGTAGTCATGTATCCGAACTCAAGAGATTCAAGACTTTTTGGTGACATCTTGTAGAATGAAAGGATGTTCGTAAAATGTATATATTGTAATGATCAAAATGGGACATAGATATTTGGTTTAAATCATGAGATATGGGGATAGATGTGGATGCTTAAAGGTAGTTTTGGTCATTATTATGGTTGTTTATGTGGATGATGCAGTGCTGACAATATAAGGGAAGACTGTTACACCTCGGTACAGACCCTAGTTGTAGCAAGTCGATTTACAATAACCAGTGTAGCGATCCAATACAAACCCTAGCATTAGCGACGGTTAGTTGACAAGATCTTAGGTCGCTAGAAGGATGATAACCCTAACTCGGCTCGAAAATCCTAATTCAATCTGAAAATTCTAAAAAGATCAAATGCTCAGAGACAAAACCCTAATACTCAGAGAAAACTCCTAACATCATAAATTAAGTAAATAATATAAAATATTAGATTAAAAATAAAAAATTCTCATAATTAGGGTAAAATGACCATTTTGTTTCTAGTACAGCAAAAAGTCTTAAAAATCTAAAATTTGACACATAGATACCGTAAATTAGATATTTAAATATAATTAAGTAATAAAAGACAAAATAATATCAAAATATGACAAAAATTCCTTTAGTGGCCGGCCACATTGGAGTTTGTGTCCAAAAAGTGACTTTTTGGCCTTTTTAAGCTTAAAAATGAGAAAATGTTGTATAAATTAAATATTATTATGACCCAATACTTTTTATACAAGTAATATATATAATAATATAATAATATAAGTCAACAAAAGTAAACAAATAATTATTTAAAATCTTTACACAATAAATAAGTCAAAAAGTCAATTCTAGTCAAATTAGCTTAATTTAATTGAAAAGCCTACACCTATTTAATTAATTACTATCAAAATTATGATAAATCATGAAAAGACTAAATTAATTATAAATACATTAATATAATATGTTTTAGTAGGTTTAGATACCAAAAAGATATATAAAATTTATATTTTACGTATTTTCTTTCACAAAATGGTACCAAAATACAATTTAAAAATCCTAAATTAATACAAATCATATCTTAAGCCAACCCAAGTATGCCATGGCTGAACCCCACCTACCAAATTTGATTTTTCAATGTCTCAAATAGAACCCACCTCTCATGTAACCAATAGAAATTGAAGAAAATTCAAAATAAAGCTTGGAAAGCAATTATTATGTCTCTAATGCATTTTTATTATAAAAACACAACTAAACACCCTTCTCTATATGTATTTTCTGTTGAGAGGGTGAGAGAGAGAGAGACCTCCAAAATTTTTAAGTGTTCTCAAGAGAGAAGGAGAGAAGAAGGAAGGAAGAAAGAAGGAGAGGCTAGGGGGAAGCAAGGACAAGGCATTGAAGTTAAGACCCTTTCTTCCTCAACCATTTAAGCATCAAAAGAGGTAAGTAAACTCTCTAAAATCTTCTGATATTCTCCCATAAAATAGCCCTCAATCCATCTCTATAATCAACCCTAAGAAAGATAAACAAAGAACAACTCAAAAAGAAGTCGTAGGAGTAGTTTATGGGCTGTTTATGTATGAACAAGCTTTTCATGTATTTGTATGTGTATATTTTTGAGTTTTATGGCTTAAACATGTTCTGAAGTTTTGATTTATGTGAGCTTATAACATGCATGCAATGAAAACAATATAAAAATGGACACCGCATGAGCTAAGTTATTAAAACCCTAAGTTACATGCTTTTTTGGGCATACCAAGATTCTGCCATCAACTTTAAAACATTGTAACTAAATGTAGAAAAATGGTATTGAAGTGATTTTTATGTAAAGATTTATATTTTTGAGTTCTCTTTCATACAAAATTAGTTTAAAGTGATTTCGTAGAGTAGAACTCCAGATGTGTCATTTTTACCAAAGAGTATTAGGTCTTGACCACTCTGAGTTGTAGGCCTAAAAATCCTAAGTTAGAGTGAGAACCGAGCTTAGGTCAAAACATAAAACTTGTAGAGAACATAGTTATCTTTTTGTCCACCAAAAAGGAACCAAAAATATGAAGTCTTGATGGGTCAAAACTCCTTCCAAAGTCACTGTTGAGGTTCAATGACTGACAGACCTCTCTGTCACACATTTTTGTGAAACCCAAAACCTAACTTTTTCGAAGCCAAATACAAAAGTGGTAAACATGAAAAATGTATCTAACATATTAAGATAAATACTATGCAAAAATCAGCCCAAAATACACTCGGATGATAGCCAAAAGGTTTTGAGCACTCTCTGTTTAAAACACATTTTGCAAACCCTTTTTAGGCTGACTGAACCCTTTTTATAAATTGGCCAAACTCTCAAAATGTTTTCAAATAACTAGTCCTAGAACAAAATATAAAACTTGTAGGGGACACCTTAAAATAAAACCTCACCAAAACTCAGACCTATAACCCTTAAATTGATGCCCCAAAACCGTGGCTAACAGAGGCCTAATTTCTGTGTTTTTCTCTGTAAAATGCTGAACGATTTTTACTAAAATAAAATAAATGACCTTTTTACCTTTGGAACTGACCTTAGTGATAAATATGAAAGTTGTAGGAAATATTTTTATCTAATCGGTTTTAAAATTTTAGAAATTAAATCTATGTCTAAGTATTTCAAAATGATGTCGCAACTTTGATATTAGCAATTAAATAATTACCTAAAATTGATAAAGTGTACAAATGGTGTGTTACTTATGAGGCTTGAATATGTGAACCTCATATGAACTTTGTGAGTAATTAGTATATGAAAATGATACTTTTGATGAAATGAACTCATGCCAATGGCTCAATTCTATGTTACATAAATTATGGTTATGCTTTGCATGCTTGTACTTGATACATTAGTAAGTTGTACCACATACCATATCATATATATATGCTATGCTATTATCAATTGTACACGGGTACACGAGAAACATATTGCACATCATGAGTATTCTTACATTTTCATCTTGGGTTATCGGAGTCCTTTCCGTATCTATCGTTGTGGGTTGGGTTATATTGAAATTATTCTTTTCTTGGCTCCTAGTCTAGGGTGTCCCTGGTCGCCATTTTTATAACTATTTTGGGATATATTCCCTCTAAGCATCTCAGGTGTGTCCCCTATGTTCTAAAAAGAAATATTTGTCATTTATGAATACTATTGGGTACCACGGGTTCATCACTAGCACTCTAGTTTTGGTGATTTAGACTTTGGATTGATACCAAGCGAGCACCTTAGTTTTAACGTGGGTAACCTATAAAGTCCCATCATGGAAATGACAATAAGTTCTTGAGGCGGTAATAATATAAACTCCCATCACGGCAATGACAATAAGTCCCTGGCACAACGATAATATAAAGTCCCATCACGGCAATGACAATAAGTCCCTGAGGCGGCAATAATATAAAGTCCCATCACGGTAATGACAATAAGTCCTTGAGATGGCAATAATATAAAGTCCCATCACGGCATTGACAATAAGTCCCTGAGGCGGCAATGACAGCAAGTCCCATCACAGCGATGACAATAAATCCCTGAGACATAATGACAACAAGTCTCATCACGGCGATGACAATAAGTCCCTGAGGCGGCATTAATGATAATAAGTCCATACAAGTAATAGAAATAAGTCCTAAAGTGGAACTCCTATTTTTATTTCTAGATACAAGTCGGGTTGGGCATCTGCATTGCATTCATCTGCATCGTGCACTTGCATTATTGTTCTTATATATGCTTACCCTGTTGAAAAAGTTAAATTTTCTGTCTCTTTGGTCTTAAATCGTGTTGCGTATTATACGATATGTATTGTAGGATATTTTATTGTGAGTTTGTTAGACGGTTTAGGGAATTTGCTTCTGGGTTTTGGCTCATAGCATTCATACCACAGGTGAGTGTGATGAGTTCTTTGAGAAAGTCGCCCCCGAAGAAGAAGACGCAATTGAAGAACATAGTGAGTGGAAGGAGCCAGCGGACCTCGATAATGCTAGCTGAAGAATTGAGTTTTTACCTTTTGTTCTTTTTTGTTCGGTTTCCATGAGCGTATTGTAAATTTTTGTTGAATCTGTTAGAGAAACTATAATCATTATGTACTTTTAATCAGTTTCAAACTCTTAATGATGTACTATTTATGATATTTAAATATGAATAAATGGCTAGAATATTTCCTTTATCTGTACTTATGTATGTCTCGACGTGCCTGGAGGACGGGGCGTCACAGTTGGTATTAGAGCCTTGGTTTAGTGAACCTTCAGACCTTGGGTTGTGAGAAACCATGCGTTCTATCGCGTAGAAACTCTGTAGGGTGCGTTGTATTAATTTTAATTATCATTTATACATTATAAGAACTAAAATCTACCGTGTCTAAGTCTTGTACCGAGTCGTGTTAGGACGTTATCGAGATCAAAATCTGCAGGGAATCTACATGCGAAGGACGAGTAAGAGAATCGAGATCGAAGATCGGAGATTCATGCAACGAGTTGTCTTATTTTAAGGGGGGTAGACGGGAGTACACACTAAGAGAAGTTTTCAGATATCATCTCGAGAGCCACCGTTAGAACCCCACAACCCCATCATTATAAGTTCCTTTCTTATTTACCCCAAGCTTTTTTGTTTAATTTTGTACCTACTTGAAGTTCTTTGTGTATCATTCCTTCTTATATCATCAGTCCTCAATGGTATCATCAGGTGTCGTTCGTCAGAAACCCTTATGCACCTAAGTCTTGTTGATAATCCTATCCGAATTTCATTCCTGGGAAATACCTTTGTCCTTAAGTTTTCATGCATCAATGATGACTGGTATTTGCATTTGATTCTCCTCTGATTCAAGCCATCATCCTTGAACTAACTCTTCCTTCGTAGAACTCGATATCAATTATTTGTTAATTACCCGTTTTGAACATTTGACATTGATAAAATCTTTGCCATCGTTCATCTTCTCTCGATTCTGAAACTACAATCTGTTGTAGTGATTTTGTGAATTCTTTTAATCCTTACCAGGGAAGTAAACTTGGATGCTTGAATTGAAGTACGTTAGGTTGACGTAACTTCTGGGTAATTATCTAGTTCAGCTACCCATTACTTAACATCTCCTTTATCACAATCTAATTGTACTAGATTAGTTTTGAGGATATTTTTTTAAGTATTGTTCACTGTCCTCCTCTTGCTTCACCTACATTTGAACCCCAAATAACCACTCAATTTGTGACAATAGTGACTGCCTTAACCGTGACCATTTAACCTCATACAACCTATCTTTTGAACCATCTGAGAATCTTTTCTTGAATCTCGATAAAGGATTTATTCACCTTCCTTAAGCCATTCTAAACCCCAGCCACGTATCGTGCAGTCTAGTACATCATTTAAAATCCTTGGCTAAACGTTTGACCACTCGTCACCCCAGGTTGCCTCTTCTAAGACCAAGATCGATGAGAAACGATAGTTATTAGAGTTTAGCGCTTCACGTGAAACTCGGATCGTGTACATCCTCAGAAGAACCACCCGACGCATCATCGCGTAGCAAAGTAAATCTCTACCTGGAGTTAAAGCATAAAATGTCTACCAACGTCCGCGCTTAACGTATTTTAAAAATCAATAACTCGACAGCAAGAACTGCTAAATAAGAGCTTATATAGCATCTCTAATGGAGACCTACGCAAAGGTCCTCATCGCCATCATTGATAAAGTTTGCATGGGACCCGTAAGATTGTGGCACGTGGAAGTACAATGAAAATGCTACGGAACTTGGAAGTAACGTGGGACTACATGGTCAAAATTCGATGGTTTCATCCATACCTATTCTGGTTGGGCCCTTATGTGTTATGTGCATCGCTCTTTGTAATCACTCTTTGTACTCGAACTCGAATGATAAGAAATACAAATGCATAAGTCTTAAATTAACTCCCCAAGATCCTAAAACCTAAAAACAATTAACATCTTAAAAAGAAGACTCACCAGCCACAACACCTTCCCTCTTTATTCAGATGGAAGGTAGACGACCTAACCATCAGCGACCAGCAGATGAACCTGTAAACGAAGAAGCGCTAGGGTTAGCCTAGGTCTTGTGTGAGCTTGCACCAGCATTAAACGTCCTCACATCTGAGATAGGGCATGGTTCTTATTAGAACTCAGAAAATAATGAGCCCCTACGTTCAAGGGAGGAGCTGAACCGAGAGTAGCCGAAGAATGGCTGAGAGCTGTCAAGAAATTATTTAACTCCATGGGAGTGCAGACCAATGCAGATTGAGTAGCTCTCTAGCAACACACCTACTGGAAGGAGAAGCCGACTACTAGTGGTCTATGATTGACAACACCTGAGATGTAGCAGCTCTGACTTGGAATCAGTTTGAAGAGTTATTTTTCAAAAAGTACTTCCCAGCACCCTTCTGATAGAGACAAGTTAGAGAATTTCTAGAGCTAATATAAGGATCTATGTCAGTAACCAAGTATTTTAACGGCTTCGAAGAGTTGAGCCGATTCGCCGCGACCATCATACCAGACGAAGAATCAAGGGCACGAAAGATCGAGTGGGGCCTAGAATCCTCTATCCGAACTAGGGTCATCTACTTGTAACTTCCAACTTACACTCAAGTAGTACAAGCAGCCCTATTGACGGAAATAGACTTAGCTAACTCTAGAAGGATTTGGAACCAGAAAAAAGGAAACACTAGTTCTAGAGAACCAGTAAAAAGCAACCGAGTGTTCATTTCAAAAGAGCCATATCAACAGGAGAACAGACAAGATCAACAAAGGGACTCCTCTACCAAATTTATAGTCTGCTTTAAATGTCACCAACCAGGACATAAGAGGTCTGAGTGCCCGCGTCTAGGACATAGGACTCTAAACAACCATTCCCAGCAATGGAGGCAACCCCAGAACCAGCCACCAAAATACCCGCAGCCAGCTCAGGTCACCCGACTAGCAACTAACCAACGAAATAGGAGGGGAAGGCCACCGCATAACAAAAATCAGAGGCCCCAGCGAGGATGCATCTTTGCTCTACAAAGGGAGGAAGTAGAAGGAACCCAAGTTATGCAAGGTATGTTCGTGCTATTCAATACCTTAGTGAAAGTGTTGTTTGATTCTGGAGCATCCCTTTTTTTTTTTTCATATCTTTGGTATGTAGGCAATCTCTGTTCATAGAACCCAAAGTGTTAGATTAAACTCTAAGCGTAGATACACCCTTAGAATATCACACGCAAGTAGACTTTATTTATAGAGCGTGCATGTTGAGAGTACCAACACCCTTATGACATTCGACCTGTAAATCAGGCATTTTAACAAATACGACGTGATTTTTGAAATAGACTAGCTCTCTGGACATCACACTATCATAGATTGCCAATAGGAGAAGATATGGGCACAAGTAGAAAATGACACTATTGTATGGATTCAAGAAAAAAATGACATGAAACCCTGACACTGAGTAACGCAAAGGTGTGTAAATCAAGTAACTTCAATGTAAGATCAGCTTACATGCTTGGTGATACAAATGCCCTGGCAACAACCGAGTTACCACAAGTTACGTGTAAATACAAGGACGTAAATTCAAGGAGAGCTCAGTAGAGACCTAAGGCTAGGTACTCCAGAGGAAAAGTGATTCTGTTAATAGAAGCTCTAAAGCAGCACCACAGAAGTAAGAAAGTCAACAGGAGAAGGAACAATGCTAGTAAATCATTCTCAACCATTCACACGATGAAGTACGATACAAAATTTCGAGGACGAAATTTGTTTAAGGGGGGGTAGTTTGTAACACCCCGGTATAGACCCTAGTTGTAGCAACCCGGTTTATAACGACGAGTGTAGCGATTCAACCCAAATCCTAGCATTAGCGACGGTTAGTTGACAAGATCTTAGGTTGCTAGAAGGATGATAACCCTAACTTGGCTCGAAATCTCAAATTCGATCCAAAAATCCTAAAAAGATCAAATACTCAGAGGTAAAACCCTAGTACTCAGAGAAGACTCCTACCATCCTAAATTAAGTAAATAACATAAAATATTAAATTAAAAATAAAAAATTCTCATAATTAGGGTAAAATAACCACTTTGCCCCTAGTACAGTAAAAAGTTTTAAAAATCTAAAATTTGACACATGGATATCCTAAATCAAACATTTAAATATAATTAAGTAATAAAAGACAAAATAACATCAAAAATAACAAAAATGCCCTTAGTGGCCGGCCACATTGGAGTTTGTGTTTAAAAAGTGACTTTTTTGCCTTTTTAAGCTTAAAAATGAGAAAATATTACATAAATTATGTTGGAGCGAAAATAAAAAAAAATTGAACCGACGTCGTGACCGTAAAAAATGATGTGTGCGTTTATCATGAAAAACTGAGAACAATATTAATCTAAATAGCATTATACCTTTATGAAACTTGTCGAAAAGTTTCAAGAAGTCCTGAATACGTTAAAGACGACCTTGCAACCTTCTTACGTATGTTCCGGACGCACTACGACGATCACGGTGTGTGGGCACCGATTCTGATCGAAGAGTTCTTCTTTTCCTTGGTTTCTTCTCACCCTTGTCTCTAAAAAGCAAAAATTAATTTGCCAAAAGAGAGAGGGGCGGCGGCTTGGTGGGTGTGGATTAGGGTTTTAGGTTTTCTTTTAAATTAAAAGCCACCTTGTGATATATTACTACATATATCAAAGATAATGATAAGAATATATATTTTATTTCCTAAAACTAAGAAAGAGATATATATCTTCCATAAAACCAAATTTCCACCCCTAATTAGGGCCGGCCACTTAGGGAGAAATCCCTAGGTGTGCCAAATGACTAAAACACCCCTCATTATTTTATTTAATTTCTGAATGTCTCCAGCGGTAAAATCGGCATTCTAATTAAATTAATTAATTACCGAAACCAATAAGAAAAATATCAGTGCGTATAGTGGGCCACGTGAGGGATTACGAGGAAATATAGAACTCGGGCTAACCGTATGAGAAAATCGGATATCCCTAACTCTGTCCCCGAGTTAGATCTTTTCTCGTACGATCCAGAACTTATTCCACTAAAGGTCCTGATTGAACTCTCGGCCCTAACTCAAATTATGTCTTGAGTTTTCAATTATCAAATGCACTGAATTCTCTCCACGTTTAAGATATGGATT
>JAULJZ010150090.1:0-10137 GCA_032270985.1 Heliamphora pulchella | reverse complement strand
TTTCAATCTATCCATCATACATAGAATCAACTCAATTTTTATGCATATAAACAAAATATCAACCCAAATCTTAACAAGCATATGCAAAAATCTAGATCATACCTTGGATTTGCTCAAAAGCTTGAAATTTCTCTAATTTCTCCCCCCTAGGGTTTGGGTGTTTGGTGTTCTTGCCTCCTTGATGCTCCATCTTCTACCTCCTTGCTCCAAAACTTGATTTCTATCCTCAGTTGCTCTCAATCCCGCCTCAATCTTCAAGATTAGGGAGGAGAGGTTAGGGTTTCTCTCTCTCTCTCTCTCTAGGAGAAGAACATGAGAGGGAAGAAACAATGAGAAAGGCTTTACGTGGGTCATGATATGGGGGTGTGTGTGTGTGTGTGTGTGTATATATATATATATATATATAACCCTCAAATTATCTCCATGGTTCGAGATTTTTCCAAACCTTTCATGATAGCCCGCTCGAGCTGACCCCCACCGCTCGAGCGGTGATCTCTGAACCTAAATCCTGTAAATTCATCTCAAACTCCCAATTTTGTTCACATTTTAATATTTCAAATTATTCATTAGCACAACCATATTAACATCATTTGTTACCATATATCTCAATTTTACTTTTACATATTACTAATTCAGCCTTTAACGAACGAAAATTTTATAACTCTCATGCCCAAATTTATTTTGGTCTCTTCTCTTACCGATAATATGAAAAATAAAATAAATATGTACTGAGTTTCTACAGTTCCTCTCGTCAACAACTAACACACATAGGGTTAATAAAGATTATGCGTTCTCAATTTCCATAGATTTCACATATTACGATTTTAATAAGCTTAAAACCCCAACCAACACATTGTGATCCTAAAGAAACTCATCACACCGACATGGTTTACCCAAAACCCAATTCATCATTTCGTATGTAATCAAATTTATGGATTTCATGAATTTTATTATGAATTTCATAATCAAATTCATGGATTTCACAATTCAAAATTTACCAAATCATTAACCAATTTCATCATTGGATCCATTAATTTCAAAATTCTCAAATTTTCAAGGATTAACCCAAAAATCAAATCATAACTTCTCATTTTTCAATTCCAATCGTGTCCATCCACAATAACAAGTTAAACTCATCTTAAATCATCCACAAATCCAATATTTTCATGCTTTTATGTATATATATATTCAAATATACAACTCATATAAATCAACGATTCAAGGATAATCATAGATCATACCTATTTGATGCCCAAGCCACTTGAATTCAACCCTAACAAGCTCCAATCAACCAAAACTCTAATGGATGGGTGAATGTGGAGCTCCGAACACGAACCAAGGCTTCTCCAACGGCACTCGATTGAAAGGAAAGCAAGGATTGACCTCCGGTGGAGCAAAGGAAGCTCAAGAGAACACTAAGGAGTGTTCTTGGGTTTGGAATATCAGGTTAGAGAGAGAGGGAGGAGGAGATAATTAAAAAAGAAGGCCAAACCCGCAACTTAAAGTTGTCCACTGTCATAGACCGTTCGATCGGTCTCGGGATCGCTCAAGCGATTTTTTACTGGAAGGTATACCGAGGAAGAAAAAATATATATATATAATCCAAATTTGTTCTGACGCTCCACAGTTCGTTCAATTCATGTACAATAATTATATTCATGCATAAACAAACAATAATCACCATCAACATTCATGCTCATGATTTAATACATTTTCATAATTAAACATTAATTCATAAGGTTCAAACAAATGCTTTAAATTACAAGGGACCGGATTCCTATACTCTACCTTGTATTTACAGTAATCCCGCAACTCAAACATAATTGATACATATATCAACGATGTCGGGGTTGCTGACGGCAAGAGATGTGATGGCAACGACGATGAATGATGACCGCAATGGCGAAGGAGAACCATGGCGACGTCGGGGTTGACGAAGGCGACGTCGAGGATGACTGCGACGGAGGATGAAAATTGCGACGAAGGATGAAGATGATGAGAATGAAGACGACGATCAGAAGGAGGTCGAGGTTCTACACATTGTGGCTTTGGATGATTCTGCCATCTCTGTCGAGGCTTTGGTTTTGCACACCAGCGAGGAGGAGGTTGAGGTTTTACACACCGTAACTTTGGTGATTCCGCGCAGCTCCACTATGGCTTTGGTTCTACACATCGATGAGGAGGAATAGGTCGAGTTTGGCAACAACAATGAGAAGGATGAGAAAGAGGAGCGACGGCGGTGATGAGAAGGTGGTGGTGTCCGGGGATAACAGCTAGAGTTTGGAGAAGGAAAGGGAAGGGAAAGGTAATGGCGGCTAGGGTTATGCTATAAGTGTAGATAATATAAGTGTAAATGTATGTAGTGCTAAATTTTCTCAAATCTAAAATTTAAATATGATAAAAAAAATTAAATATTTTAAATAGAAGTAAATCAGTCATAAAATTTTATCTTGATTTATAATGGGACTAAAACTACTAAAATAAATATGGTAGGATTAAAACACTCTTATGAGATTGAAAAAATGACTAATCATTAAATTTCTCTAAATTATTTATAAAAAGATAAATATATTACAATGAAGATAAAAAAGAAAAAAAATACATCCAATTTTTTTCTATACTCGTTTAGAAAAAAATTATTGTTATAGTAGTAATACAAAATATTTTTATTATATGAATTCTTTTCCTTAAATCTGTTTTTTTTTTAAAAAACTACGGATTTTAAGATCTTTTAAAGTTTTTTAGGGTAAGAAATTTTGGGGCTTGTTCAAAAATAATTTACCATTTTATGAATGACTTGATAAATTTGAGAGTGGTACTCCACATATTCATCCGTCAACCGAGTAATATTGTGGAGGCTGGACATCTTGGTGTGTGTGTTTGGTTTAATTCTTTTTATAGATTTTTTAATTTTTTAATTTTTTAATTTTTTTATAAAAGTATAGATGTAAAAAAATATAAAAAAATACAATAAATTACAGTAAAAGACTAAACAAATAATTTTCTTTAAAAAAATTTTAAATTTTTTTTAAAAAATTAGACCAAACAAAAGCTTAGAGTATAAATCATCGTTACATGAGTTCCAAAAATCTTAAATTCCTCTAAGAAGATTTAAATGTACGAATCAAACATGAAAAGTCAATTCAAAAATAAAAACAAAAACAAAATGCCAAAAATACTTTTGGACAACTTCAAAAGTTCTTTACTTACAAACAATGCTTCTCATAATGTGAGATAAAATATCAAGTAACGGTTATAATTTTTTATTTTTTATTTATAAAAAATAAAAAATATATTTTTATAAAAAAATAAAAATAAAAATATATTTAGTAACATAAATATTTGAAAAGTGGTAGTTGAAGGTTACAGATGAATCCAATCAAAACTTGTTTGCAAAACAAGTAAAAATACATTTTTTTTATTTTTTAAAATTTTGTAAATTTTAAAAACTATTTACAGTTTTTTGAAAATAAAAATAATTATCAAACATATTTTCGTTTATAGTTTACAAAAAATTTAAAAATAAAAATAAAAATAAAAAATAAAAAATATAAATGTTACCAAACGTCACCTAATTGATTTATTTTTGTCTATTTTATATTGCGTATTTATATCTTTAGTAAAAGAAAATGATCTTTTCCACATGGGTCCTCTCATGGAGATAAAATGGTAATAGTAAGAAAATTTTGACCAAAAGATAATATATTAAAAAAATAAAATAAATATTTTAAAAATCTTTTCTATAGAAACTTTTTCATCTTTTTGGATTTTATTGATGTTAAATTTTTTTTCTTGTTTGTCATTACAAAACAAATCTAAAAAGTAAGTATCAAATCTACTTTTCATGACTGAAAGTATGTTTGTTTGGGTTAGTGTTAAAAAAGTACTACTGAAAACAAAAAAAATCACAAAAAAAAAAGCTAATTCAAACTTAAGCTAAGTTAAGTTTTTCTTGCTTATTTTTATATTTAATAGAGTTTTTCCACCTTTTGGTTAAAAAAATTTACTTCTTAATTTTTCTAGTCACAAAAATTTTTAAAAAAAATCTAAAAATAAAAAACTCAAAAAATATATAAAAAAATTAAGTCAAATGTGTCGTTTTATCAAAAACTAAGCCTCCTCTGTGTCAGATAATTAACAAATGTAATGAGATTTACATCAAATTGGGCATTCAACTCGTCAAGAAAGTTAGCCACTATCACATCGCCACCCAACACTCTGGAAAGTCGTCAAACATACGTTCGTTTGTATTTTGTGAAAAAAAAAAAAAATCAATCAATCAAAATGAATTTAGAAAAAAATAGAAATATGTTGTTTTTATTTTTTAAAACTTTTAATTTTAGTTTTTTAAAATACTAAAATAAATAGTAATTATTTTTAAGTTAACGTACTTAATTAGCCAATACCACATTGTTTGTTGTGAAAATTTACCTCTTGAAGAATTGAACCAAACAATAGTTTAAAGAAAGCATGCTCAAAATTGTTCCAAAAAATAAACAAGATACCCATCTTTTGACTTTTAAGCTTGCTTGAAATGTGAATATAATTTTAAAAATTAATATTTAGGTCTATTTTATATACTTACTTCACAAACTTTTTTTTTATGTGACATAACTAAAATTACTTATTTATTCTTTAATAATAAAAAATTATTAATTATTTAGCCATACCGCATAAGTAAGTATATAAAGTAGACTTATAAAATAGACCTAAATAGCATTATTCATAATTTTGCTGATATGTCTAATTTGTCTCCATTTTTTTAATTGAGGTTGGCTTCTCTCCAGCCTAGTGATGGACTAGACCAATCAAGTTGTTTTTTAATTGGGTCTAAAATGAATATATTTTTTTATGATATGAACCGTTTATTTTATTATTCTAAATATAAATAATTTTACTATAAAAAATTAAGTTGATTGGATATCGATAACTGTGTTAACAAATTACACATATGTTGATAAAATAAATATTAAAATAAAAATCACAGTTTATTTTTATTAATACAAATGTAATTTATTAAGATAATTACCGATATCTGATCAACTTAATTTTTTACAGTGATAATATATACACTTAGAATAATAAAATAAATAATTTAAATCAACAAAATGGATCCATTTTAGATTCAAAAGAGGCAAAATTGGACCTCTCCAGTCCAATGAAAGACTGGACAAAGGCTGCTCTATTTTTAATTTGAGGCATTTAAACTTGCTTGGAATGTCAAACAGTTATTTTTATTTTGACTTTTTGGAATGGGAGTGGACTTTTTTTTAGAGCATTCATTTAAATAACATTCAAGCCTCCCTAGGATGAGATTATGTCTTTTAAAAAAAATAAAGAAGGTAAGAAATATCAAATGAACTTTAAAAAAAAAAAAAAGAGTAGAACTAAGACGTGGGCCTTAAAAAAAAGTCGTCTTAAAAACTAGAAGCCAAACGGTCCTCACTGTTGCTTCAATTAATTATTTGGGGCTGGTTGGAATCGCATACATAAAAGTCAACTTGTTAAATGCTTTATTTGAAATAAAATTTTAAGTTTTAGTTGTTTTTTTTTTTTCTCTCTCTTAATGTTATAAACTTGGTCTACTTGGCGGCCTACTCAAACGGCCCAAAACCGCCTTAAATGAGCTGGGTCAAGTGAAGTCACGTGAAAATGGGCCAAAAGTCAGGTTTTTTTTGTTGGTTGGATATTTATTGGATCCTTTTGACAGGCCTTTGTGGCGTGCACGCTCTTTTTTTCTTTGAACACTCATTTTATATATTAAGATACTTATACATAATATATTAATACTCATACAAATGAATACTTAAACAAAAGATAGGATTTCAAATCACTCACACACACTTGGATGGGTGTGTTTCATGAGTTTTGGAGCTGAGAATTCTCATTAATACATGTATTAGTTGTGTTTTAGGTGCAGAATCACTAAAAATACAAGACAAACTAAAAAAGACATCTTAATTGATACGTGTATTAGTTGCATATGATGTGCAGAATTATTAAAAATATACTACAAAGTTCGATTGATACATGTATCAGTTGGCAGGAATAATAACGGCAACGGTAAAAGAGGATGACGGTGATGTCGGAGTTGATGATATTGACGTCAAGGATAAAGATGGCAACGACAACGACGACAGAGGATGAAGATAGAGATAGAGGGTTGTGGTAATTGCGGTGTGAGATTTTGAAAAAAAAAAATTGAAAGAGAATTTTGGGACAAAATTTTACATTTTTATTTAGTAAGGGATTTGGTCAAAAAAATCTTCTAAAAATATAATTTAAGGGTATTTTAAAAAATTAAAATTGAAACTAAACTAATTTCAATAAAAAAGTTAAATGAGATTAAAACTAATTTAACTGTTGAAAAGAGGACATAACTCTAAATTTCTTATAAATTTATTTTTTACTACTTACGTTAGTTTTACTTTTTTTAATATATATAAAAACACACTTTTCATATAAAAAGAAAAAATGTTATTTTTTATCCCAAACCATTCTAGTTTTACAACTTTAACTTTTTGATAACATTCCAAACAATTCAAGATCTGTTTTTATCTATTATTTTTTTATAAATAAAAATAAAATAAAATAAAATAACAAAAAAAAAAAAGAGATAAACTCCCTAGATATTTCAAATGGGCCAAATTCTCCAAATGTCAAGAATAATAAATGTTTGATAAAAAAATTAATAAAAATCATCTTTAAATTTCCTGTCACATCCTAATGTCATATCACAAAACAATCTTTATAAGTGCAGTTTATTTGTTTAAAATAAATTAACAAATATAAAAAATCGTCGAATATGTAAGTCCATATAAAATAATTGAATTTTGTTGAATATGTTATATATAGATATAGATAAATATCTTGTTTGTTTTTATGATGGATGTAAATAAATATAAATTTATAAAATAAAAATATAATATATTTTTACATATTTGTCCTCATATAAATTTAAGTTCTCCGCTTGGCAAGGTAGAAATCATTTTGTTTTTTAATTTACTATATTAATTCTTTAAAAAAAAAGACAAATAACTTCTTTAATGAATTCAAGCTAAAAACTGTTTTCGATTTTTTTTAAGTAACTCGTTTTTCAAAAAGCATTGAAAATATATTTAATAAATATAAAGAAATTATTTCTGCACAAAAAAAATTGACTTCATTTTTTTTTATTTTTCTAAAACACAGTAAAACAACAACACAAAAACAAAAACAAAAACAAAAATAACAAAATCAGGATATAAAATAGTCTTTTACAATGGTAGGATATAGAATACCCCCTCCCTCCTGGTATATTATATCCAGGGATATGAGCTCAATTTGGATTAAATATCCATCTCCTTCGGAGCCACCAAACAACGGATTTAGAGTTTCATTAGATTGTATCTCCAATCCCACATCTTTTGAATCCCAAACAAATTGACCCATAAAACTTAAAACTTGAATTTTCAGTTGAGGGTTTTGGGATGGATCTTTGTTTATTTTACTTGTCTTTCTTGCTTAGAGTAGGAGTGTAATTAGGGCTCGGCCCGGCCGTGGACTGGACGGGCCAAGCTCGGCCTGTGCCTGGCGGGTTCCTGCCAAATCTTCGAGCTGAGTTTTTTTTGTCCTGGGATCGGCCCAGGCCCTAAGGGTAAAGAGCTCGGGTCTCGGGCCCGGGGTTTTAGGCTGGCTTTTGGGCGGCTTTGGGTAGACCTATATATATATATATATATACATACTTACTGTATAGCTGTCTTTTTATTACTCTGCTCTCAGTGAGAGCACGAAACAAAATTGTCTCTTAAACACTTGTCTAACTAATAAATCTAAAACCCATTTTCTCAAAACAGCAAAAAAAACACTTATCTGTTCTCAATCTTGGTTTGATTTCTATATTGCTGTGTGTGTATATATATATATATACTATAGAGAGAGAAACAGAGAGACAGAGAGAAAGTGAGAGCAGCGGCGGTGAGGGGGTTTGCCGGTGGTGGCGGTTGCGTTGCCGCTGACCGGCTGTGGTGGCTGCGGCGGCTTGCCGTTGGAGGTGGAGCGGCGCCGGTGAAGGAGCAGCGAGGTTGGCGGCGTCGGCGGGAGACGAAATAGAGAGAGGGAGGGGCGGCGGATGAAGCGGCATCGGCGGGAGGTGGCGCTGAGGTTGGCGTCGCCAGTGGCGGTGTGTCGACGCCGGTGAACAAGCAGCGGCGAGAGCCGAGAGGGGGGGGGGGGGTTGGCGTGGCGCCTGCAGCCCTAGGGCCGGGCCTGTGGCGGGCTTTTAGACGGGCGGGCTTCGGGCCGGGCCGACCTGTCCCACGGGCTTGTGGGGTGCGGCCCTGGCCCGAAAAATGAACAGTACAGGCCGGGCCTGCACAGTAATGGGTTTCGGGCGGGTTTCGGGCCCCCATTGGGTCTCGGGCCATTTTTACACCCTTAATTTAGAGGTGTTCATCTTCCACATATATTTTTACGCTGCATTAAAAGGTGTTTGGAAATAGGGTTAGGGATTCTTTGTATTAAAGTCAATTCAGTGTATAAGGTTGCAACAAGTAATCAAATTTAATACTAATTTCCTTCAAAGTTTTACATTATTATGAGACTTTAAATATCTTTCTTCTTGATTTAAATTAAAATTAAAAAGAGTCGATTTTTTTTTTCTTTAAAAAATGTATTAGGAATTATTTCATCTTAAAATAACCTTTACTAATATTTTTTAAATAATCATATCTTATCAATTCAAAATATCAAGAACAAAAGAAAGAAATCCTATCGCAGAGCGGCATCTTCCATTCATATCGATTTGGATTTAGATCCACTTTAAGATTAAGACAGACCTCTAAAATTTTGATCCAGTTTTGAAGACATTATAAATAAAAGTATGCTATGGCGCTTACATACATCGCAATGTTGGTCGTCTTTAAAGCTATTCGCGTTGATTTTTTAACAGTCACAAAAATAGTTTCAAATAGATAAAGTTTTTTTTTAGCATTATTTATTACCTTCACAAATATTGTTTTTTACCGCCCCAACTCCCAAACAACTTTGGTAATCTTTAATGCTATTAGCGTCAAATTTTCATTACCATAGCAAATAAATAGAGTTTTTGCGTCGACATTATTTATTGTCAAAAATAATTAATTTTTCCCCTTACCACATTTAGTTTTTATGTTTTTCAGATAAACATTTCTCTACAAAGATGAGTGATCCTTTTATTTTAACTTAGCTTGCGTTTGCGATGGCCTTTTTCATATAGTTTTTATTTTACATTTATGAATTTCTTTAATGTTAACCTAAACGCGTATGCTTTTAATCAGAATAGACATACTTTTTAAATTTATTTTATCATGATGAACCAAAAAATATAAACAATTTAGATTAAACATGAAAAGGTCCCAAAAAGATGAAAAATTCCACAATAGGAATTTTTAGAAGTTTTATTATTATTTTGTTTATTTTTTTATCAAAATATTTTACCTTTTCATTTCCCTCTTTGATGAGAGAACTCGATATGAAAAGATAATTTTCTTTTACTAAAAATAAAAATATGCAATATAAAATTACAAAATAATTAAGCCATTATTTCATTGTTTGTAGCTTAAGAACTTTGAGTATTCCAAGAGTATTTTTGGCATTTTGTTTTTGTTTTTGTTTTTAAATTGACTTTTGATGTTTGATTCCTATGATTGAATCTTCATCTTCAGAATATTGGTTGGCTTTCTAAGGTATCCAAATTATACTCCTAAGGTATCCAGCGCCCTCAAGAGTATAAGTTGAAGTGTCACTCTCAAATTATATTAAGTAAAAATTTCATACCCTAAAATTTTTATATAATCTAATTACGGAGGTACGGAGATTTTTAACTAAATAGACACATAAGTTTTCAAATATCTTAAAAATGAGTAGATTTGTTCTTTCCAAAAAATATAAATAAATAAAAACTTAAGACAAGAAATTTATATACAGATAATTAATTATAAGTACCATATTATGATCATGTTATGGGATAGATCCTAATTACTTTCAAAATATTCTAGGAGATCTTATATTCAAAGTTTTTTAAAATTAGAGACAGAAATACCCATTCGCATATATGCGGATCAAATATGATAATTCAAATTTTGAAATTCCATTTTTAACGCCAATAGATCATAAATT
>JAULJZ010150089.1:0-10137 GCA_032270985.1 Heliamphora pulchella | reverse complement strand
ATCTACAAGAGGTATTCTTCTAAATTAACTTTGATTGCACGGGTTTTATTTTGATCGTTCTTCATCAAAAGTTTTATTTGGAACCCGTTTCGGCGTTTGCTCATCCAGTTAATTTTTTACCGATAATCGTTTTTGAAAAACAATGATCTTAGCAGTATTACCTCCAACACCCGTATCTACGCACCAGGTACTGGTAGATAACACCGCTAAACATATGAGAAATACTTGACATAATTTTTTCCAGTGCCGGGTCTGGTTGTAGTGAAAAAATCTGTCTTTCGATTTTTTCACACAAGTTCGTGGCCCACTAAATACCCTGCAAATCGTGTCTCCCTGTTTCTGAACTTTTTTCTTCTTCATGCCTTTCGGCTCAGAGGAAGATTTTTTTTCAGAATAAACACATTTTCTTGTATTGAAGGAATATCATTTGTAGTTAAAACTATATCTAAGTTACATTTTCAGTCAACAAAATTTAGTTTCTTGTATTGAAGGAATATCATTTGTAGTTCAAACTATATCCAAGTTACATTTTCAGTCAACAAAATTTAGTCCATTAGTTTATTTTTTTTAGTATTAAAGCGTGTGGGTTGAAAGCTATTTTAATCTTGAGAATCATTTAATTAAAAAATCATTAATTATGATGAGCAAAATTTTGAACTCATTTTAAGTTGGTTCCCTCTATCATTTTAAAATTAATTCACCAGCAGCCTGGTTACCTGAGAATAGCATGCCACGATGGGTGGACGTCTACTATTCTTCATCAGACCAGACAGGCCAATTCCTTTTAATTTTACTATTTAGGCAACTGACCATGCTAAGTAAAATTAAATAGCTGATATAGTTTCGATCCAGTATATAATAGTAGTGATTCAGATGGAGAGAATACTATTATATACAGTTAAGTATTAACCATCACCTAATCCTAAATTAATCGCTTCATAATGAACCTTTCAGATAGAGAAATGATCCACACTAATAATTATCCAGAATTATCCCTAAAGGAGATTTGTTGTGGCGATACCGCAATTAATCTGTCCGATGGGGAGGAAGGCTTTACTGTCAATATGCAGGGTTTAATTGCATCGCCTACAAAATGGTAATGGAGACCGCAGAATTTATCTATGAATAAATTTTTACTCCCACTTAAATTTTTAAAACATTTTTTAGGGTTACAAAAATCTATTTAATTAAAATAACTTTATTAATTTTGAAAGTCACACGATCTGAAAGAATCAAATATCTTTCCGTGTACACAATTCTAAAAATTCTGATTTATCAAACCATCTTTTCGCGTTTTAAATGCGTAACAAATAAAATTTAATAAGTTAATGCATAGTTTTTTCCTATAGTTTTTCAACTAACGTAGAGATTAAAGACATTTATTTATTTTATTTTCTGTTTTACATTTTTTGAAAAATAATAATTTATTTCAATTAAACATTTTTTCAATTTAATTAATTCAAAAATCGAAATTAATTTTTACATTTTTCTAAAATATCTGATTTTAAAAAAAATCATCTTAAACGTGATATTTTGTAAAAAATAAAATATTTAAAAATTTTCTATTTAATTAATTAATTAAAAAAACTTAATTTTATTTTTCATTATAAAATATTTTAATTAAAACTGAATATTCGAATTAATTAAATTAACAAGATAAATAAAATCAATATTTATCATTCACGTAGTTAATATATAAAAAATAAATTAAATGCAAAATAAATATATCCCGATTTTATGATCGAATTGAAACTCTAAATAATTTCAGTTTCCTGCACTTGTAGATAAGCTCGAAGTCTTTCAGCTGCTGCAGAATTTCACTACAAGTAGTTACTGGATTATTTCAAATCACTGTGTTGGCGCCTGAAAACCGCTGCTTCTTCTGCGCCACAGAAAACTGCTTGTGCGTCGCTTACTATTTTGAAAAAAATTTGTACCCGATACAGTGTTTACGTAAAAACCACTGTTTTGTGGCTTGGAAAACAGTTTGCTGTTTGCAACTGGATTTGCTTGATTTCTGTTGGATTTCACATGTTTGGAAAATTGCTGTGCTGTTTAGAAAACTACATCACTGTTTGGAAACAATACTGCCAAGATCATTATTTTTACAAACGATTTTCGGTAAAAAAATAATTGGACGGGTAAACGCCGAAACGGGCTCCAAATAAAACTTTTGACGAAGAATGATCAAAATAAAACCCGTGCAACCAAAGTTAATTTAGATGAATACCTTTATCGATCTATTCTTCAATTACGATTTAATTCCGAGTTAAAGCTCCAATCAGATCTTCTACTTTATTTCCTTACGCGATCCTCGAACGTAGTGTGGGTTACGGATTATTGAAAACTCGTACTGGCATAACCCAAATATATTTAGTCTTGAGAGACAAAAATATAATATATCAATGATATATTAGATATCAAACTGGTTCAGTCTACCCGCATATATATAGGACTACAGCAGGGACCTGGTGAGTAATTATGAGTAAGATTTCCAGTGGAACACAGATACCTACTAACAGTTTTTGTAATTATGGAAAGACATAGCAATTTTTGCAATTTTCATGAAATATTGAATTACAGTTCACACCACTAAAGAACTATAATTGCACTCTGACCCATAATCTCTAGACTTTCTTGCATTGAGCTCCTGTTATTAAAGGCTTACCATTTTTCCCCACGTTTAAATTCTCGATACCCGCTAATTAAATTTAATTACTGACAATTTAATTTAATCGGCATCTTGATATTCCTTAAACCCTTTCACTTAACTTATTTGACCGCCAAATAATCAAATTCACCTGCAGGGTTTGGCCCGATCAAAACTTATAAGTATCCTTAACTGGGTATCGTCAATTCCGATTATTAGGGATGTCAATTACGTTAATAATTAATATTTACCATATAAATAATACTGCTATCCAACTGACCGGGAATATAGACCCATATAAGATCGCACCCTCTAATGAATCAAAACAACGAATATTAAATATATGCAAATCACTAATTATTTTAGAATTTAGAGGATAAGCACTATTCATAATAATGTTTAGGTGTGAATTAATTTATATAGTCAGTATAAAATTAATTACGCCAAATGTCCTGTTTAATACACACAAAGTGTACTGATACAGAGAGTCGAAACAATAGACGACGCTATTATCTATTTTCCGTAACTAAGATAGGCCTACTAAAACTCTATGCCACAGTAATACCAATGGTATGTCTATTTTCATCTACATTGTGAACATAAAACTTATATTCTTCAAGAATCTAAAATTTTATCTTCTGTGTATAAGCCTACTCTACACACCAGATTAAATACTATACAGAATATTGGACATCCATGCATAATAAAGAAATGATATATATACATTGCTCATAAAGATTCTCATAAAATAAAAAATTAATTTTATTAAAATAAAATTAAATACTAAAAACATGATTTTCAGTACCCTTCTACTCCCACAGAATTGTGGATCGAGCATAAGCCTAGTTTGAAACACATTTGGATTTGGGGGTGTTCAGCACATGTGCTGAAAGGGAACGCGGAAAAATTGGAACTGAGGACAAAAGTCTGTTTTTTTGTGGGATATCCCAAGTGAACCAAGGGTGGTATATTTTGTAATCTTAAGGATTAGAAATTCATTGTTAGCACCAATGCCCGATTCTTGGAAGATGATTATATTATGGATCACAAGCCCAATAATAAAATTGTTCTGGAAAAACTGAGAGGAAATACCGGTTGAATGGAAGAGGAATCACAAGTCACTGATATTCCATTAACTCGTCGTAGTGGGAGGATTATCGGGACGTGCAAATCAAGAATAGGGTGCTAATGCACAGGGTTCAGATTTTGTACAGCCTGTTACTAGTAGTACATAGACACTGGTAGTGTCTCGTCATAGTGGGAGTTGTTCATCAACCTGATCGGTATATATTCTTGGGAGATTCATTTGATAAGATCTTGGAAGAACTAGATACCGAGCCCTATAACTACAATGAAGCACTAAAAGAAAAATATGCAGATCTATGGCAAATGACTATGAATTTAGAGATAGAATCTAAGAACTTGTAGAACCACCCGAAGGGATAAAATCTATTGGATACAACTGGATCTACAAGAAGAAGAGAGGAGGAGACGGGAAGGTTGAAATCTTCAAAGCTAGACTTGTTGCTAAAGGGTTCACTTAGAAAGAAGGGATCGACTATGAGGAAACATTTTTGCCGGTAGCCATGCTTAAGTCTATCCAGATTCTCTTATCCATTGCCACTCATTTCAATTACAAAATCTGGCAAATAGGCGTCAAGACAGCTTTCCTTAACGAAAATCTTAGCGAGTGTATCTATATAATATAACCAGACGGATTCATTGCAAAGGGCCAGGAGCACACGTTGTGTAAGCTTAAGAGATCTATTTATGGACATAAACAGGCATCGAGGTCTTGGAACACTCGATTTGATCAAGTTATAAAGTCTTATGATTTTGATCAAAGTCCAAATGAGTCCTGTGTGTACAAGAAGCGTGACGAAAGTATGGTGATTTTTGTAATACTTTATGTAGACGATATATTACTCATCGAAAACGATGTGGGGGCATTATCTACGGTTAAAATATAGTTATCTGAGTAGTTCGATATGAAGGACTTGGGAGAAGCTAGCCACATCCTTGCGATCAAGCTTGTGCGAGATCAGAAACAAAGTATGTTGGGTTTATCATAAGAAAAGTATATCGATGATATCCTTTCTTGTTTTAGCATGCAGGATTCCAAGAAAGGGTTTCTCCCTTTCAGCCATGGAATCACTCAATCCAAGGATCAGTGTCCTAAGACACCTAATGAGATAGAGAATATGAAGGTGGTTCCTTATACTTCGACAGTAGGAAGCCTCATGTATGCTATGCTTTGCACTACACCCGATATCTATTTTGCCTTTGTCATGGTTAGCAGATATCAATTTAACCGAGGGCAAGAGCATTGGACTGCGGTAAATTATATAATCAAGTACCTTAAAAGGACTAAAGATTATATGTTGGTTTACCAACCTAACAGTCTAGTACCTTTGGGTCACAATGACTTAGATTTTCAGTATTACTTGGATTCTCGTAAGTCTACCTCAGGATATGTGTTTACCTTAAGAGGTGGAGCTATACGTTGGAGGAGTATCAAGCAGTCCTGCATTGCTGATTCCATCATGGAGGCTGAGTATGCGGCAGCTTCTGAAGCAGCCAAAGAAGCCGTTTGGCTCAAGAACTTCCTGATAGATCTAGAGGTGGTACTTTCAATTTAGTCGACTATTACACATTACTGTGACAATAGCAGAGCGGTTGCAAACTCGAATGAGCCAAGGGTCCATAAGAAAGCAAGCATAATGAGCGTAAGTATCACCTGAAATGAGAAATTGTACAGAGATGTGATATTGTTGTGACCAAGATTGCATTAGGAGACAACCTTGCAGATCCTTTTACAAAGAGTTTACCGACTAAGACTTTTGGTAGTCATGTAGAGGGCATGTGAGTCAGATGTATAGCAGCATGATTTTGAGTATAAGTAGGAGATTGTTAGGGTTGGTATACTAAAAATCATATTTTTAGTATTTAACTTTATTTTAATAAAATTAATTTTTCATTTTATGAGAATATTTATGAGCAATGTATGCATATTATTTTTTTGTTATGCATGGATGTCCAATATTCTGTATAATATTTAATCTGGTGTGTAGAGTACGGTTTGCACACAGAAAATTAAATTTTAGGTTCTCGTAAAATATAAGTTTTATGTTCACAATTTAGATGGAAATGGACATACCATTGTGTGTATTGAACGGAACATTTGGAGTTATTAATTTTATACTGATTATATAAATTAATTCACACCCGAAGGTTATTATGAATAGTGCTTATCCTTTTAATTTTACTGATCTTATTGTTCACTAGTCTTTAAAAGCCTCCCATCTCAGTGCAGCAACACCGAACAAGGGTTTAAAATTTGAAGCTTACTCTATGAAGCTAAAATCGAAGGGACGATCGGTGAGGCATGAGGCGCGAGGGCAAAATCTAACGGCACTATAGCACCGGCGAACAGGGATGGTATCGGCGTTGCGGCGGGAAGGTTGAAGGACGGTGATTACGGTGGTGGATGACAGAGATTGTGGTCGCCGATCAAGATGGGCAGGAGAGGTGGCACCGACGGCACAGTGGTGGGGCGAAGGAGGCGTCACGGCGGCGTGGCTGGTAATGCGCCTGGCTCATTTCTCACTCGGTTCTCTCTGTCTCTCTCTCGACCTCTCCCTCTC
The DNA here is from genome assembly GCA_032270985.1 of Heliamphora pulchella. Classification (NCBI taxonomy): domain Eukaryota; kingdom Viridiplantae; phylum Streptophyta; class Magnoliopsida; order Ericales; family Sarraceniaceae; genus Heliamphora; species Heliamphora pulchella. The sequence goes on along the minus strand of JAULJZ010150089.1, from coordinate 3,843 downwards.
TACTTCTCTCTCTCTCTCTCACTCGAAACTTGATAATGAAGAAGAAGAAGAAGAACCGAGGGTGTACGCGTGTGGCCAGAACTGTTTGGGTTGTATATTTATATATACATATATATATATATATATATATATTTTTTTTTCTCTCCATTATTCTAGATTGCTCCACCGATTTCTAGTGGGAAAGAAAAAATCAGAGAAGAGGAGAAAATAGGGGAAAGAGTTGGTCCCGTTTGGTTTTTGTTTTATTTATTTAATTTTTTTTAAACTTCCACATAATTGTTAAAAACCACCTTCTCTAAACCTCCTCCTTACTTCGATAAATTTTAAATTTACATACCTGGGGTTTTCTAACATCATAGATAATATCATAAATTAATGTTTCGGGTATCTACACGTGCCACCCCATTCAATGTGCAATCTTTATTATTAGAATTATCTCCGTCAATGTACTTGTATTAATAGAGTTTATTAAAGAACAAAAGGTATTTAATAATTAATAGCATAGACTGGGTCTCCACATTGTTACACACATATGAACTAAGGGTTTTCTTATTGCTTTCCTTTTCCTTTTATATTTTTTGCATTCCACTTGATTTGACTACTGTGATTATATATTCTGCTCATTTTCTTCCTTTCATGTTGGCTAGTATGTCTGCGATTTTGGTAGCTCTACTTCTAGTGAGGTGTTGGAGTGGTACGGTGCCCTCTCTGCTTCCAACCGGGCCTTCATCAATTCTTTCGGCTTTGCTTGTTTCGTACTCTTGCTGGGTAGGACTAACAATGACCAAGTATGGTTGACAGCCTTGGCTAAGAGGTGGTGGGACACCACCAACACCTTTCACTTTATTACTTTTGAGGCCACACTGACGCCACTGGATTTCGCGATGATTACCGACATCAGAGTTAGAGGTGCCCCCATTCCATTTGATCCCGACATTACCTGCTCAGGTGACATTTTGACCTACCGTTTGGGTATTGTACCAGTCTAAATGGACAGAGATCAAGTCAGGTACACCTGGTTCTTTGAGTACTTCTGCTATTTTCATTGTATCGAGCCTCGTCATTATGAGTGGGTCGCTCGTGCTTTCTTTTTGTATATGTTCGGTACCTCTTTGTTCTCGAACAAGGAGAATACCGTACATCTCCATTATCTTGGCGCTCTCGTCCACCTCGGCCGAATATCTACATATGCTTAGGGAGGAGCTGCTCTCACCACACTCTATAGTTCGATAAGGGCTTTGACCCGATTCCATTAGGAGCTCAGCATTAGGGGATACTAAAGGGTCATGGAGGTATGTTTTAGTTTCTGCTCATTGTTCATTTATTTCTTCTATTATCTATTATCTGTTATCTGTTCTTCTACTAACACATTCTTTTTATAGTTATGAACTTATGAGTTCCTCGGGCTACATGTCTCGGCAAACTCTATTACTAATCCTTCGGTTATTTCCCGTACTGCTCGGTGGGCTCATGGCTTGAAGGGGAGAAATAGCAGAGGGAAGGACCTGGAGAGGTTCTGAACATCTTTAGATCGACTGACACCTGACCAGGTACCACTTCTTGCTCTCTCAACTCATTGCTTATTACTTTATCTATTCACTGATCACTGCATACTATACTATACACTGTTCTCTGCACTAATTACTGCTTATTGTGCTACACTATTCACTGAACACTATTCTTTGATCACTGTACTGTTCACTATTTAATGATCACTACTTACTGTACTGTTCTTACCCACTGAATTTTTATAGGTTCGTTGGGATGTCTGGCAAGGGATGGAGAGTCGAGCTAACGACGATGTAATGCATAGCCTCAATGCCTCCCGGAGACAGATCTTACTAGAGGGGCCCTTCTACTATGAGTAATACTTGGGAGAGCGGGTGGTTTAACAGTCTCTCATATTTGACCATTTTTAGATTTTGGCAGCTCCTCCAGCCGACATGCACGGGACGGACAGGATGAGTCATTTCAATATTCTTCTGGAGATGATAGGAACTCCTACTTTGGAGCTGCTAGGGCCTGGGGGAGACTACACAGCATGAGCCCACTCTCATCTACTAGGGCCACTGGGCCCCAGGTCGGCTCTTCCTGTTGGGCAGAGGAGAGGACGAGCACCGACGGCCGTTCTTGATGTTGATGCAGGAGCCAGAGTTAAGAGTAGAGGCTACTGCCAGTGCAAATGCTGGTGGAGTTGCTACTGGTGCCACTGGTACTGCTGCTGCTAGAGGGATGAAGGGCTATAAGATTTCATGGGAGATTCAGACCGTAGTATACGGCTACCCATTTCCTCTTCTAGTTTCGGTTCTGCCAGCGCTAGAGTTTAAGACTGAGCTCAGTCAGGTTTGTCTTCGTTCTTCCTCCTTCCTTTTGGTTACTTTCTCTACTTGTTTAGTTTACTTGAACTGCCTATCTCTCTCTTTTTTTTTACAAGTTAACAAGGCGTGGCTAGACCACCTGCTGCTGATATTCACTGGTTAGAGGGCACTAATCCGCCAGCTCGATGCCATTATATGAGCAGCTGGCATTTCTTTTACCCCAGTATCCATAGTGAGTATCTTCTAACCTTTTGACTTCTTTTCTCTTTTCTATATTCTGATCCTTATGTTCATTTAACAGTCGCTGACACTAGCCACTGGTATAGTACAGCTGCAAGCTCCGATCGGGCCTTATGTTTCAGTCCAGGCTCCAGCTCGAGGCAACAAGTCCCGTGCCTCTTCTTCTAGAGCTTGCTCCAAAGGGTCCGTTTCTTCTACCAGGAGCCATTCCTGCATCATATCCTCTTCTAAGATAGCGGTGATGATAGCGATGACCTATTCGAGGGCGTCAGTTCTGATGATGCTGAACCTTCTTCTTGCCAGGTCCGCTAGAGGCATTGAGAGAGAGATTTCCTCCCCCTTTTACTTGTTTATACTTATGCTACATTCTGATACATTAGTTTTATAGGCATGCATGCCCTAGATTTATTGGTTATTGGGCCTAGATGCCCTTGTCTCACCTACATTTGTCATACTAGGGCCTTTGTGCCATTTACCTTTTTGCATATACACTGTTTGCATGGTTTACCTTTTATTTATTGCTGTTAAAAATGTCTTTATCATACTGCGTGATGAATTCTCTCAAATTACAAACCAAACTGAGTGTTGACACTTTATTTATAATTACAATAAAATAGGGGCCCTAAAATATAGAAAATGCAGAAAGAGTGCAAAAAAGGTGTACCCACCACCTTGTGACACGGTGGTCGCTATTTCACGAAGTGGTGATAACCACGTTAGAAAGTGACGGTCTGTACTGAATTTGGCAGCTTGTACTTATGACATGGCGGTCGTGCACTACAAGGTGGCGGTTGTGTACTTTAAGGTAGCGATTGCCACAAGCATTGTACTTTTTTGACCTTTTTGTTATGGTTGGTTTATTAAAAATTATTTTTTAGTATTTAATTTTATTTTTAATAAAATTAATTTTTCATTTTAAGAGAATCTTTATGAGCAATGTATGTATATCATTTATTTGTTATGCATAGATTTTTGATATTCTGTATAGTATTTAATTTGGTGTGTAGAGTACGGCTTACACACAGAAAACCAAATTTTAGGTTCTTATAGAATATAAATTTTATGTTCACAGTTTAGATGAAAATGGGCATACCATCGGTACGACTGTGGCACAGAGTTTTAGTAGGCCAGTCTTGGTTATGGAGAACAGATAATAGCGTCGTCTATTATTCCGACTCTCTATGCCAGTACACTTTGTGTGTATTGAACGGAACATTTGGGGTAATTAATTTAGTACTGACTACTGGCTATATAAATTAATTCACACCCCAAGGTTATTATGAAT
>JAULJZ010150088.1:0-30844 GCA_032270985.1 Heliamphora pulchella | reverse complement strand
TTGATTTAAGTTTTGATGAACAACGAGTTGTTTGAGTTATTGAATCCTGATTTCTGCTGAAGCGTTAACTAAAAGGACCTAGCATGGTGAATACTTGAATAGAGAATTGTGATTGAGGAAATGAAAATTGAAGATGCGTAATTTAGTTTTGTATTATATTGAAGAAAGTCCTGAGAAAGGGGTTGGTTATGGAATAGATGAATCATGAGTTATTACGGAATTGATAATTAAGATTGGATGGATGAGTTCTTGACTTATATTTATATAACATGATTATGATTAAATAGGAATTTTGGAGAATTGTAAAGGCCTCATAGCTAATTGAATTGTGAATTATAAGTCGAATTGAAAATTTAACGGATAAATCCAATAGATAATGGAATATAGAAATCATGGAATACGAAAAGGTTTATGAATGTTTGTTTAGACCATGACATTAAATTTAAAAGTGGAAAGAATGCATTGGATGAAATGTGAAAGTTGAGGATATATGAACCGTGGTTAAATGCATTAAATCTTTACCTTGAAAATTCAATTTGCTTATATGATGTGCGTTTATGATTTGTATGGCAATGATTGCTTAGTGAATGGACAATTTGGTCAAGATGGAATTCTTGTGCTAAGATTACTTAAAGAGTATTATATGAAATTGTGATTTGATTAAGAAATTTCAAAGAAATATGAAGTTCTTGGTTTGTGCATTGTATAATAATTGAACTAACAAACTCATTTAAGCTTTACGGCATAGTAAAATGGTTTGAGTTAATTGAAATGAATGATGAATTGAGAATCGTACTATATAATGGTTAAAGAATGTGTTGAGAACACGTGGTTATAATGAAAACCTGATTGATGTTAGAAGCAATATGTTTATAAAATGATTGGCTTACTAAAGATGAAATGAATTCTGTTGTATAAGAATGAATTGAGGAGATGGACTCTCGATTGTTAATGAATATTAATATGGTTAATTAAATATTGAACCGAGGATGATTGATGTGGATGTGATTAAGTTGGAATTGACTAGCTCTGCGGTGAAAGACCGAAAATTTGTGCAAGATGGGTACCGTGTTCCCTCGGGTTAGCCCCCGTAAAACGGACGTGATTGTGTTGCGGTGAGTTATAGAGCTATCTATTACCCAATGGTTTCGCGTAGCCTATTGGGAAAATAAGGAGGGGTTTCTATAAGCTGCACCCGACGTTGATATCAGATGATTGTAGTAGTGAGTTATAGAGCTATCTATTACCCAATGGTTTCACGTAGCCTATTGGGGGAATAGGAAAGGGTTTCTATAAGCTGCACCCTACATCGGTTCAGTATTTGGTTTATTGAGTTGAAAGTGAAATGTGGAATAAAAAAATAGAAAAATGTGAAAGAAAGTAATGGTTTTAATATGGATGAGAGTTGAATTAATAGTTGGGGAATTGATTAAGAGAATAAAAATAAAAACAAGACTTAAAGAATAATAAAGAGAATATGTGAAAAAAAAAAGAAAAGAAAAAAAAGGAAGAGAAGTAATGAAAGTTTAATGGTTGAATGTGAAAGAGAAGCAAGCTAATTGATAATAATAGATGTGGTTTATTGATAATGTGAGATGCAAAATAATATAAGACAGACTAAGTGGAAGAATATGTAATAATAATAAAATGGGGAAAAACTTGAATGGGAATGAATAAAGTGTGAATCTATAACATCATGGGAAAGAAGATGGATTAAGTGAATGTGAGTAATGAGTTAAACGAATTTGAGCACTAACAGTAAATGAAGTTTGATGCTAAAGAAGATAAAATGATAGAAATGATTAATGGGTTTCAGGAAAAAGAAAAAGAATGAATAAATAGCTTTTTTAAAAATTTAAAATATGTATGGGCTCTAACTCGGTTATAAATTTTATTTATTTTTAGTTGTTGCACACAAAAGCATATTCATTCACACCTCACAAATCATGCATTGCACGGTTATTAGTTTTTATTCTACGAGTTTCGGCTCATGTACGTTGTTTAACAATTTTTTTCACGTTTGACTGATCAAGAAAAAGATTGGAGGAGGAGTTTTATTTCACGTTGAACGTCTGTAATTATTTTGTAAAATATGGAAGTTTATGAATGTAATGATTATGAGGATGACGTAAGTTTATTCTTGTAGTTGACCAATAATTGGTTACGGACTAATGGTTTTACTTTGAATATCTGATATAGTGGGTGATGTTTAAATTAAGGATGAGAATGGATACCACTTAGGATGTGAGTATCTTTGTAATGGAATGGTGATTGTTATTTATTTGATAGTTTGAACTGTGATTGTGAGTTGAGATCCAGGCGGTGCCTGAGTATATATTTGGTGATTTGAGTTTGACAGGTTTACGGGAAAAATTTGGAATAGTCTGAAAAACAGAGAAAATTTTGCCGAAATTTTAAAAAATTATACTTAGAACATTTGAGGTAGAGTTTGAGAAACGATAATTTTTAAAACAATTTGGACTCAGTATGTTTTTTTTAAAGGAGGTTTTAAGCACGGATTAAACTACAAGAAAAGTTTTTCTCATTGATTGGCTTAGATTATTAGGTTGTTAAGCGTGTTCACGTGCCACGGAGTTAGGAGCGTGACAGATAAATAAACATATAGTCTATTCTCTTTCAATTTATATTCTCTTTCAATTTATATCCAATTGGTGCTATTCCTACCATCTCTTGTTCTTATTATAAGATTAGGATAGGATCATAGGATCTACATATGTTTCGTAAAGAGAATAATCTTCTCCTTTGAGAATATTCTAAAAGAAAAATGGAAAGCATTCATTTGGAACATGAAAATGTATTTCATTTTTAATTCTATTTTTCCAAGTTTTTTCACCCATCCTGCTAACTATCCTCATCTCAGCTACTCATTTTATTGAAATGTGAACTGTGCATAATATTATTTTTTTTAAAAATTATGAACCACTAGTACTCCCCTTTTTTTGATAGATGAATGAATACCAGAACATCATAGATATGATTGGATACCTCATGATCATGCTTGGGAGGTTCATGCTAGCTCCAGCGTAGTATTGATAGGCCTTCTCTATTTGCTTGTTCAAAATGATGGCTCATCCTTCTTGCTGTCTTTTAACCTATAATTCATTTTTTGGAATGCTATCAAGGAAAATCAGTTGGCTGTATAATGCCTATGACGTTGTAATGATATATTGTTCAACTTTTTTTTTTTCCTTCGAATCAATATTGCTTGACTTGAATTTTTCAGTTAATAGTCATTATTGAATCTTTTCATGTTCTTCAGATTTAATGGCGGTATCTTTTGCTCATGCGTTGTAGTTCTCAAGATTGTACAATCAAAGTATGGGAAACATCACATGGGAAGCAAATTTGTGAACTGAAGGTAAACAAATTACATCTTTTCGAATTTATGATTTTATTGGATCTCACTTTTCCTGTTTGCATGGGTATGCTGCTCTATGTGTTATGTTTTTGTTATTATTATTATGAGTCAAATGTTAGGAGCCCTTGGCACATTTCAAGTAATGGACCAGGTGTCTGATTGAAATGAATCCATTCTATAGTGGGTTTGAGAAACCATGGAATGCAGTGGTGGATTTAGGTGTAATATTGGACGTAGTTTGAACTGCAGTACTTCGGTTGGGGCTTTCCATCGAATACAATGTTTAAGCCTATATTATCTACATCAGCATTTCTCTACAGCTTCCTATTTCTTTGTGGATAGTCATCTGGACTGTTGTTATCTCTAAAAATATTCTTTAACATTTCGTCTTATGCATGTAATATATTTGTTTAATGTTACATGAAAAGGTTTTAGTGACTGCATAGACTTAAAATGGAAATCTCTCCTTCAATCACAGAACTTTAGTGGCAGCATCCTCATGGTATCTTATGATAATGCGAATGATGCTAATTCACTGCTTTCTGGTCTTCCTTTGGCCATTTATTTATGCACCGGTTGCATCTGTGAGTGATACTATGGTTGCATTTTGTGTATGATTTATGTGACATTGGACCCCATATGCAATTCTAGTTCAATACCCAACTCCTCTGATATCTTCACCCGGATGTTCAGAATTACGATCCCTAAAAATTATCTCCAGGGAACTTAACTAGTATATTATTTCCAATAAGTAGGAATTTATCTTATTTATTATTATCCAGTTTATCTGCAATTGCTGGTTAAATGCCCAATAATTTGTTTTGATTAAATATTTGAAATTAAGAGTTAAACTTGTTTTGGTTTCAGCAATTATTTTTGTAAATTCCTCAAAAATATTAATGTGCTTGCCTTCATTACTACTTTATTTGTATTTCTGTTGATTAGGTAATGAATTGGTTTCACATTGGGCATGATTTTTATCAACACATAGCTGATGGATACTATACAGTATAGTTTTTATTAACAACGCATTTTGTTCTATCCTCTCTTTTGTGATACTTGGAATGCAGGGTGATTCTGTAATTTAGGCTTCACAGTTTATTGTTTCTAGCTTCTAACAGTAGCTAGTGGCTAGTTTGATTGTTTCTTCTTTGACCTTGACTTGGTTATGGTGACATCCTCTCATCACTGATGAAATACGCTAATTAATTGAATTTTTCTTAGGCACCCATGTCTCTATTTAAAAGCTACCTGTACAATACCTAGATTGTTGAAAGATACGACTCTTGCTGGACTCCATTTCCTGAGATCCCTTTTTTCTTCAAATGCACAACAAGAGTTTGTTTATCTTATGTGTATTTACTTAATTGTGCTGCCAACATTCTTTCTACTGAAGATCTGTGAACTCAAATGTGTGTACGCATCGTTAAAATTGTTACAAATTTGAGAGATTTTTTAGCAATCTGAAATGTGTTGTTTTGGCCATTACCATTTTTTGTTTTTTATTCTTTCATTTGAAATGGATTTCTTAGTTTATGCATTGTTAACTGCCTTTCTACACTTTTTGTTTGCCTTTTTACAAACTGAAAGATTTTTTAGCAATCTAAAATGTGTTGCTTTGCTCATTATCTTTTTTTGTTTTTCACTTTTGCATTTGAAATGGTCGTCTTAGTTTATGTGGTGGTAACTACCTTTTTAAACTTTTGGTTTGCCTTCTTTCTTAGGTGGAGAATATGTTTTTCTTTCTTTCTTTCTTTCTTTCTGTTTTTCAGGTTTGAATTTCAGTTTTTTATATTTGATTTTAGGATGATTTTCTCCTTTTCTATGTAATTGTGTGAACATCATCTGGAAAAATTCTAACCTACTGGTTTTAATCCTAGTAGGGCCACTTTTTTTTTTTCTCCTTCTTATCTGGTTAGAAGAATTGGGTTCTTTTCTATTGCATGGTCGCATGATGGTAAGCATTTTGACAGTGGAAGGCGGGGAAGGAGGGAAGTAAGACTGAAGAGCTTCGATGCTGGGAATCTCAGACAGGAATGCCTTCAGCCAGTCCACTCATTGTAGTGTCTTCGCATCCAAACAACTTTCCTTGTATATTATCTTTCTTTGTTGCTTTTAACTACTGCTACTATTAGTACAATGTGCTTTTGGATCACACAGAAAATCAAATCTTTGTATCTTTGTTGTATGAACCTTGATCATATTTACTTGTGCTCAATTTACTTTTTGTGTGTGCACATGCATGCGATGATGCGAGTGCTCACGCGTTCTGCCTATCTTGCCAACTGTTGGGATTTGAACACCAATTCCCGAACGCGAACAGAAGCAATCCACGCACAAAAAAGGTAGAAAATAATAAATACCGAGGATTTACGTGGTTCGGCCCACGTCGGCCTACGTCAATGAGTGAGAGAGAAAATATTTCACTATGTCGAATGTGAAAGAGTACAAAACCCGTTTTTCTTCTCTCTACCAGCTAACCTCACAATTTTCTGTCACACGACCTTAAACCCTAAGGTTCCACTAGTGTCTTATTTATAAGCACAACGTAGAGAACCCTATACATAAAGAATTTTAGTGGACTCTTAATTCCACCCAACTCAATTACATATAGACCACAAAAATAAAATAAATACAGGCCCGGTAGAATACAAGCCACATAGCCCAACAATCTCCACCTTAGCTTAAATTCTGCAAACCACCTTAATGATAACTAGCGTTGATGTTGATTCTACTGTCGTCGTCGTCGTCGTCGATCTGCCACACCCAAACAGTATGGCCCACACCTCTATACCGACACCTCTATACCGAGATGCCCGCACCTCAACCCGGGTGCCCTACAAAGCTCACTACGTTGCAGAAGAACATGACCCTATCTCTCCCCTTTTGCGCGCATAAATGGAGAGATCACCGTCACTAACCAAATCAAGAGCAAATGAGACTCGCTTCTGTCGAGGTATACACTTGTCCGTCACGTCTATTGTTTTAGTCTCGTTGCCCGGAGCTGTCCTGTGAACATTCAATAACTGTTGCTCTTGCATCTCGCCGGCATCCTGCACACCATCTGATTTGCTCGCCTGCGCACTTGTACTATCCCGTCACTTCTGTGTATTCGTACACCTATTTCGTGTGCTTTTCCGCAACTGTTATTCACCCTGATCACCCTTACACTTTTTCTGTATATGTCGTCTACCTATACTACTCATCTAATGTTTGGCAGTAGCTCCACCTATCACAACATTCCCTACGAGCCTGTATAGGTTGTCAATCATCTGTCCTTGCAGTACATTTCTGTTTCCCTTTAAAATTCAAAGAACTCCACCTCCAGATGAGAACCTACAACCTCTCGAATCCAGCTTCCCTAGAGAAATCAAGTTCTTACTTAGATTTGGTACATGTCTAACCCCAGTCAAGATCAAAACGGTCCTATCAAGTCTGCAAAATCGCACTGTCTCCATACCGATAACTCTGCTCATTGCATTGTTAGCCATCCTGACAGTACCCCCATTGCATGACTGATACGTATCAAAATACTCTCTGACTGCACACATGTGGAATGAACATTTAGAATCTAATATCCAATCTGATTTGCTCATACCTGAAGTAATTGTGAGCATCTCTGATTTTTCATAATCGGAGCCCTCTATAACTGTTGTCTTTGATGATTGTTCTTTTCTCTTGTCTGCCTTGTACTTCAGACAATTCCTCTTTAGATGACCTTCCTTGTCACAATAGTAGCACTTCCCTTTGTAATCTCTTGACTTGGAACGACCTTTCTTTTTGAACCCCTCCTGCTTCACTGTCGCCCTACCTCTGATTTTTCCACTGCCTGATGCAACCATGATGCCCTTTCCCTGTGATCTGTCACTCTCCCTCTTCTTCAATATCTCATGAGATATGAGAACAGCAACAACTTCATCTAACCCAAGGGTATCTTTCCCAAACATCAGTATAGTCCTTAGATACTCGTATGATGAAGGTAAGGAAACCAACAAGAGAATTTCTTTATCCTCGTCTTCGATCTTCATGCCGATAGAATCCAATTCCGTCAGCATCCTGTTGAACTCGTCCAAGTGTTCCATAAAGTTCGCTTCCTCTGTCATCTGAAGTGCATATAACTGTTTCTTTAAAGACAACCGATTCGTCAATGTCTTTGACTTGTACCTGCTCTCCAATTTAGCTCAGAGTTTCGCCGAATCACTTTCGTTGATGATTTCCCGAAGAGTGTTGTTACCGAGATACAACTGAATCGTGTTGTTCGCCAAGTCCCGCATCTCTTCCCACTCTACATCCTTCATCGTTTCCGGTTTCTCTGACTTCTTTTTGAGAGCCTTAATCTGTCCTTCACGCGTCAAAATAGTCTTCACCATTTGCTGTTATAAGGTGAAGTCGTTGTGGCCGTTAAAAGGTTCAATCACGAAACCCGAATTCTTCAACGCCATTAGATTTGTGTCTGACAATCTCCCACAATCTGAACAAGTCCCCATAGCAGATATGTGTATTTTTTGTCCCACGCAGCCTAAATCAATTCTGATTGTACCCGATCGCTCCTAATTGCACCTGATCACACCCGATCAATCCCAATCTATGCGGATCTGTCCAATCCAAATAAATGGTTCAGAAATCGAAAATTCTAACCGTACCGATGAATCCGCAGTGCCAAAAAATCTTAGGAGACACCTTCTCCTTTAATTATTTAATTATATATACGAGCCGATATAATAAAATAAATCAAATAATTAATTTAGTGCTCCTACCACATTGGATCAGAACCTTGGAATAACTCTCACCACCACAATTTTTCTGTTACTCGTGATTTCCAAGACTCACCAAATCACAATGCACCAAATCACAATCCACTCAACCACACTGGATTATAACCCTTTTAACCCTTTTGAATTCAATATCTTTTTCAATCCACAAACTCAATCTTCAGGCCATTGATAAAAACGAATCAAAAGTAAAATTTACCCAAACTCCATAGTGGATAAAAGCCCGTCTCCCTTATCAATTAAAATCCCCAAGGCAATAAAGACCAGTTTGTTCGTCTGAAAGAAAACAAATTTTACCGAATCTCGTGCACAACAAAATCCTATCCCACCGAAAACAATTGCTCCGTTTGGGAAAAAAAATGTTGCTTTGTTTTCAAAAAAAAAAATTGTGATTTCAACTGATCTTACCGAAATTAATTGCCGCTGCTCCTTGCAAAAAAAAAAAATCCAAATTCTTCAACTCTTTTTTTTTTTTTTGCGAATTAAATAATTTTATGATATATACGAACCAAGATCAAAAAATCATATCTTGCTCCGACCTCCCACCACGGCTTCGAATCTTTAACCGTTAGCTCTGATACCACTTGTTGGGATTTGAATACCAATCCCCGAACGCGAACGGAAGCAATCCATGCACAAAAAAGGCAAAAAATAATAAACATCGAGGATTTATGTGGTTCAGCCCACACCGGCCTACGTTCACGAGCAAGAGAGAAAATATTTCACTATGTCGAATATGAAATAGTACAGAACCCGTCTTCTTTCTCTCTACCAGCTAATCCCTCAATTTTCTGTCACACGACCTTAAACCCTAAGGTTTCACTAGTGTCCTATTTATAGGCACACGCGTAGAGAACCCTGTACATAAAGAATTTTAGTGGATTTCTAATTCCACCTTAACTCAATTACATATAGACCAAAAAAATAAAATAAAATACAGACCCGGTAGAATACAAGCCACATAGCTCAACACCAACAACTTAGTGAAATAGCTATTAAGAGTGTTTTGTTGGTAAAGAGTCGGAGTCTCTTATTATGCAACTTCTTGAGTGCCAGTTGATGCTGTGAATTGCATTGAAAATTTAAATTTTCGTCTTTCTCCTTATTGAATATACTGGCGTATTCATGCTTCTCGAAAAATATACTAACACTTATGAGTGGGAATTTATCGTGTCTCGGGGGCACACGAATTGGATTACTAACACTTTCTCTATGTTGTTTTGGTCATTACCATAAAACTTCCGAAATCGTCTGAATAATTTTTACCGTAAACTATTCGGTTTAGCAGCATTCTTGGTTTTCTTGGGCCTATTAACAATATAAAACTGTGTTCTTCAACACCTTTAATCGTCAGAACTCCTCTCTCCTCTCTTCTTCACTCTCTCAGCCATGGTCTCTCTAACACTGTTTCGGAGCACCACCACCCGTAACCACCATGGCCATTCAGTACTGCATCCACCAAGGCGACACCACCGTTGCAGCGCCAACACCATCTGCTGCAACATTTCTGTCTCTTCTGCAACCGGTAAAGTCTCTCTCTTTCTCCCCTTCTCTCTCTCTCTCTATTCCCTCATCTTTTTCCATTGTTTTCCCTCATTGGAATTGATTGGGTCATGCTTACCTTCCCCACAAAAAAAGCATCGATTGGGTAGTGCTGAGCGGTGGGGGTGAGCGATAGTTTGCATTGTAGGTTTTTTCTTGGTTCTAAATTGTTTTTTTTAAAAAAAAAACGGCAAAGAAAACATTATTATTGGGAGTAGAAATACATAACTGCCAAAAATCTACAAAGAGGTTATTATCCACAAAACCACTACAGTCTTGGAGAAAAACCAACATAGCATTGATAAACAACACTCTCTAAACCTTGCTGACGAGAAGCCAACATATGGAACCACCAATCCTTTCTAGATTATAAAACCAAAAGACCAGTCAAAAGACTGAAGATTACACCCCATTTCTCTTCTGTTCTTGACTGCAAAGTCACTTCCCAAAGAATTGTATTACTTGGCAATTCAGTGTTTACTTGAGCTATAAACACTGAATTCTATTACTTCAGTTTGATAATTGGATTCAAAGATCTCACAGCTTCAATATTGTATAGGAAATTTTCAACAGATCTGTTGCTATACTTACCTTTGCTAACCCACATAGCAATTCTCAGTTTTATCCCATCAATCTCACGATTCCACTTGATGCACATTCTGTTTCTTATCAACCAAATGGACCACAAAGTTGCAGAAAGCATCATGTCCCAAGTCAATTTCCCGAATTTTCTTTAAGATGAACTAAACCACCATACAAAAAAATCTTGTAAACTTTTAGGACTTGCCCATGAAATGCCCCACCATTCCACTAATGCAGACCAAATCCTCCATGATCTTCGACATAAAAGGAACATGTGCCCTGCATTTTCATTTTCGGAGTTACAAAAACACATATCAGATACCTTATCCTTCAATGCTCTACTTTTCCTCAACCTAACCTTTGTTGTTATTTTTTCCAAGACATGCCTACCAATAGAATTACAATGGCTTTGGAGGAGCTGCTTTCTTCAATCCACTGAAATAAATTCTTTTGTCAAACCCAATTTCATTTCCTGCATTTCATAAATAGATTTTACAGAAAAAATCCCATCATTGTCTCCCTTTCAATACAAGGAATCCTCTCTGCATTCATCTATTTGAACACTGTTGAATATAACGGAGTTACTTTAAACTTTTTTCCCCCATTCGAATAATTCTTCTCTAAAAATAAGATTATGTTTTAGCTACTAAAGCCATTTTCTGTGTCAAAATGTTGACAAGTCTCGAAAACTTCTGTTTGAGAGAGATTTCCCCAATCCATAAATCCTGCCAGAACCTGATTTGCCTCCCATTTCCTAGTTTCAAGTGAGATTACTTATCAAAGTATCTTTTTCCTTTGAATATTCCACTTGGACTGCCACTATATCTTGCCATACCTTAGAAATTTTCTGGTTTTTGATCTTCCAAGAGAAACAAATCTTATCATCCACCCAAAACTTTTCATAGACAGATCTTCTCCATAAGAATTTCAAATTGCTTTTGTTATGGGTTAATGTTCTTCTTTGCTAAAAGTGAGAGTATTAGTTTTTATTATACTTTGTTGTATGCATTGCGAGGTGGGTGTTACTCTAAAATTAATGATTGGTTCCTCTTTGTTATGGTTAAATCCAAGTTTCTAGCTGTTACTCATTTATCTTGGCACTCTTCTTCTTCTTCGCGTGTCCCTGACACATTCTTTATCTTTTTCTTCTTTTTCCTATCATCGTTTTCTTTTTCTTTCTCTTCATCTTTTTCTTTTTGACACCATCTTTTTTCCAACTACTTCTTATTCTTCCTAATCATTTTTTTTTCTTTTTCTTCTTCTTTCCAAATTCTTCTTCTGCTTCTTCTCCGTGTGCTTCTTAATCTTCTTCTTTTTTTGCTTCTTCTCAATCTTTTCGACACATTTCTTCTTCTTGCTACTGCGTCTTATTGCTATGTTTTTTCTCCCTATTCTTTTTGTTCTTCTTGACATCTCCTTTTTCTCGACACCTCATCCTCCTCGTCTTCATCCTCGTCCTCCATCTTCTTCTTCTTCTTCTCCTTCTTCTTGACACCTACTCCTTTGTCATCTTCATCTTCTTCCACTTTTACTTCTCGACACATTCTTCTTCTTCTTTTCAATACCTTCTTCTTTTCCTTTTTTTTCCCCGACACCTTCATGTTCTTCCCAATAACTTATTCTTCTTCTCCTTCTTCTCCTTAATTCTTCATCTTCTTCTTTTGGATAACTTCTTCTTCTTGAAATTTTCTTCTTCTCTTTCTTGAGACTTCTTATTCTTGACACGTTCTTCTTTTTCTTCATGTGTCCATGACAAATTCTTTTTCTTCTTCTTGATATTTCTTCTTCGTTTTTTTCTTCTCGACGCCTTCTTCTTCTTTGCCTTTTTCTTCTTCTTCTTCTTCTTTTTCTTCTTTCCCAAGTTCTTCTCCTTGCTCTCTTCTTCTTCTTCTTCATCTCCATATTCTTCTCGACACCTTTTTCTTGATAACTTCTACTACCCTACACTACCTACCTCGATAACTTCTACTACCCTACACTACCTACTTCTTGATAACTTCTTCCTTTTCATTTTCCCAACACCTTCTTCTTCTAGGTAACTCCTTCTTTCCCGAATCTTTTTCTTCTTCTTCTACTTCCTCCTTACTTCTTTTTCCAGACAACTACTACTTCACAATAGATTCGTCTTCTTCTTCTCGCTATCTTCTTCTTCTTCTTCTTCTTCTTCTTCTTCATTCTTCCTCTTCTTCTTCTTCTTCTTCTTCTTTTTATTATTCTTTTGTTTCTGTTTCCTTCTTCTTCTTCTTCAGACACCACCTTATTCTTCCCGACAACTTTTTGTACTTTTTCTTCTTCTTTTTTCCAACAAATTTTACTTCTTCTTCTTCTTTCCAACTTCTTTCTTTTCTTTTTCATGTTCTTCTTCATCTTCTCAACATGTTTCTTCTTCTTGTTCTGCTTCTTCTCCCTCTTTTTTTTCTGCTTCTTCTCGACATCCCCTCCTTTTTCTCGACACCTCCACCTCCTCCTTTTTCTTGTTCTTTAAATTTTCTTGACACCTTCTACTCCTTTGTCATCTTATCTTCATCTACTTTTACTTCTCAACACATTCTTTTCTTCACATTCTTCTTCTTCTTCTTCTTCCTTGATACCTTTTTTTCGTTACCTTCTTCTTCTTCTTCTTCTTCTCCTTGACACATTCTTTTCGATACCTTCATCTTCCTAACACCTTCCTCTTCATCCTCTACTTCTTCTCCTCAATGCCTTTCCTCCTCTTCTTCTTTTACTTGCTCTTGTTCTTCTTCTTGTTCTTGTTCTTCATCTTCTTTACATCCTTCGTATTCATGTTCTTCCTCTTCTTATTCTTACCACCTTCTTCTTCTTCTTCTCGACATGTTTCTTCTTCTTCTTTTTCCCAATACCATCTTCCTTTTCATCTTGTTTTTCGTAGCATTTTCTTTATTCTACATTCTCTCTTCATCTTCTTCTTTCTTTTCTTATTTCGAACACCTTATTCTTCCTCCGAACATCTTCTTTCCGATAATTTCTTCTACTTCTTCTAGACACCTATTTGACACATTATTTTTTACATGGTCATAACACATTATTTTTTCCATCTTGTTTTACCTAGCATTTTCTTTATTCTACATTCTCTCATCATCGTCATCATCTTCTTCTTTTGACAATTTCTTCCTCTACTTCTTCAAGACACCTTCTTGACACCTTTTTTTCGACATGTTCTTATTCATTTTCCTTTTGGCACCTTTCTCTTCTTCCTGACTATTAGTTTCTCTACATTCATGTTCTTCTTCTCGACACCTTCTTCCTTTTAATCTCTCGGCAACTCCTTATTGTCCTTCTTGATCCATTCTTTTTCTCTGTCTTCGTCTTCGTCTTTGTCTTCTCTTCTTCGTCTTCGTCTTTGTCTACGTCTATGTCCCAACACTTCTTCTTTTCCTTCTTCCTCTTCATCCTCCTCCTCCTTGCACACACCTTCCTTTTCTACTTCTTCTTCTTCTTCCTAATATTTTTTTCTTCTTTCCAACTTCTTAGGCATCTTCTGCTTTTTCTATGTGTACGTCCTAATTATTCTTCTTCTTTCCAACCTCTTATGCGTCTTCTGCTTCTTCTACGTGTACTTCTTAATCTTCTTCTTCTTTTTTACTTAATTTTATTCATTTCGACACTTTTCTTCTTCTCCTTCTCGATGCGTTTGTTCTTCTTCTTCTTCTTCTTTTGCCGCCTCTTGTTTTTCTTCTTCCCCCTCTTCTTTTCTTCTTCTTCTCGACATCTCCTTTACCTTTTTCTCAACACCTCCTCCTCCTCTCTTCCTCCTCCTCCTCCTCCCTTCCTCCTCCTCCTTCTTGACACCTTATACTCCTTTTTCATCTTTGTCATCTTCTTCTTTTTCTACTTTTAGTTCTTGACACATTCTTCTTCTTCTTTTCAATACCTTTTTGTTCTTCCCAACAATTATTATTATTCTTCATTTTCTCTTTATTCATTTTCTTCTTTTTCTTGAAATATTTTCTTCTTTTTGACACGTTGCAAGGGTTTTTTTTGTCTCGCGGGATGTACTGGATATCAATTGTTTTTTAAAAAAAATTCTTTTCTTTTCAAAACAAGCAAATCCAAGATATCTGAGCATCCTTTTTAGAAAAATAGAGTCGCCACTTGATTTTTGAGAAAAACTAACAAAAAAAAAAAAAAGAAAGCTGCGGGTCTTTTAAAAACGTAACTAGAGAAAAAGAGGATTCGGGGGCAAAGATACGAAAAGGGAAGGTGTTAAGCACCATTTCGCCCAACCGTAAGATTGACCTCTACTTTGTCAATATTGGTTCTTGTTGTAAACTTTTTAAAGGTAACATATACAGAACGAGAGGTTAAAGAGAGTCCAAACAAAATCAAGAAAATGAACAAAAATCTAACTATGATTCCTAGGGTTATGCAACTTGGTTATTATTTCTAGATATGCCACACGTATCGTTTGAGTAAAGTAAAGTGAAAAGCATGCAAATAAGCGATAAAAAGAACAAATAAAGGTCTAAGGGTCGTGCAATAATGTTTCTGCTCCTAACATGCTCTAAACAGGTTGTACAGAATAAACAGAAGAGACTACAACATTATATTTAAGTTATTGGACATGCAAATAACTCACGGCTATAGCAATCAATGTTGCGGCTGTGACAAAAATAGTCACAAACTTGCGGCCGTGACAAATATAAGGTTACCACAAAGAACAGAATGAAAAAGCTCACAATCGTGATAAATAAAAGTCGCGGCTATGA
Organism: Heliamphora pulchella; assembly: GCA_032270985.1. Taxonomy (NCBI): domain Eukaryota; kingdom Viridiplantae; phylum Streptophyta; class Magnoliopsida; order Ericales; family Sarraceniaceae; genus Heliamphora; species Heliamphora pulchella. The sequence goes on along the minus strand of JAULJZ010150088.1, from coordinate 15,842 downwards.
TTTTTAAGGGTACAGAAAGGGTATATACATTGTACAAGGCTTAAAACAGACTCAAATAAATAGAATATATCGAACAGAAACCATAACCTATCGGTTCTAGGTTAGATCCACCATCATTCACCCTCTATACAAGCAATAACTCTAAAACAGAATTTACAGGATATCAAAAATGAATAACGAAATACTTAAAACACAATTTCATGTCATTGGTCTCACAAAACCTTACGGCCGTATCAAAAGGATATGGCGATCGTAACAAAAATGAAGAAAAAGAGGCGGCCGCCATGTTTGTAGATCTACAAAACAGAGAGAAATGAGATATACAGAATGGAGACCATTACCCATTTAATCTAGGCCAGATCTACCATCTATTTCTCATCAAGAACATGGACTATGATACAGAATATGCAAAACAAAATAAAGATAAGAAAGACCTTAAAAATAAAGGGATAACAGAAAGTTTAAAAACGATTTTAATGCTTTTAGCCTTATAAGAATATCACGGCTGTGACAACATGATGTTGCGGCTGTGAAAAACAAAGGCAGAAAAAGTGTCAACAAAGGCAGAAAAAGTGTCGACCAAGCGTACAAAGCTCACGGCCGCTACTATAGGTTTGACAAAACACTCGGCCAAAGGTCGGGGCCATCATGTTTTCATAACCACAAAACATACAAATAGAAATGTGTATAGAATGGAGATCATGACCCATTTAGTCTAGTCCAGATTTACCATTTATTTCCCAACAGAAAAATAAACTGTGGTACAGAAAAAAGAAGATACTAAACAGAATAACAAAAGGAGATAAAATCTTGAAATAAACAAATATTAAATAATTTTGAAGAGAGTTTTCATGTTTTTAACCTTGGAACAAATGTCACGGCCGTAACCATATGATGGTGTGGCCGTGAGTAAATAAGGTATAAATGTATCGGCCCTTATAAAAAGTGTGATCGTGACTGTAGGTTTAACAAAATATACGGCCGTGACATGAGAAGGTCGCGGCCGTCATGTTCTAGAACTTGAGAAAGCTTTTGATGGGCTCAGTGTGTTTGTGAGTGTCAAAACAAAATAGAAACGACTGTAAATATACGAAATAGAGAGCTATAAACACACTATTAGTAATGAAAAACTTGAAGGAACAATGCTTACATTGAAATAAATGATAAATAAGCAATAAAACTGTAAAAATCTTATCCACAACACTCTCGGGGGAAGAAGATGAGGGTTCAAGAAGAGTCGTGGGCTCCTAAGGTTACCTCGTGTGAATATCCACCTCGTATGGCCCATTAGGGGTGAGAATAGGTTATTTCCAAGCTAATACGAGCTCTACGAACTCCTTCAATGTAAGCAAGAACACGAACGAGGCTCGAAAAGTGTGGAATAGATAGGAGAATATCGGGTGGAGGTATATTTGGGTAGAGCTTGGGCCTCTAGGTTTTTCTTCCTTTTCTTCTGTTTGGAAACGCCGCCTATTTTTAGGCAATGCGAGTAACACAGACTCCTTCTGGGATGTTGTCACTTGTCCAAAAATGGGTAATAGTGACGGTCGCTATCTTTTTACTTTTTCACAGTGACAGCCACCACCTTTATAGTGGTGAAAAGGACCGCCGTGACTTTTCAAAGTTACGGCCTGGATAAACAAGTGGCGGCCGTGACAAAGAAAGTCATGGCTTGGTTTAGGGTTTGTAAGCAGTAGGGTGGTGAATGTTCAAACAATGAGTCAAGGGCAAAAATGAGTAGTGCTTAACAATGACCTGCTCGAGGACATCATATATACTTAACCCTAACCTAAATATACATTATCCTCACATCACGTTACAACCAAATGAAAAGCCCAATTTGATCCTAGGAATGACATAGTTTGATGTCTGAAAAATAATTGATAAAAAATGATAAATGAAATAACATTTACATGTTCTCAACAATTGGCACCAACCACGGGACTAAGAGTCATCTTTGAGCACAATGTTTTTTCGTGTCTTAAGTATGCAGATTATTTCATTTTGTTTAAAATAATTTCTACCGCATACATTGAGAGCACCCATGCATACGCCTATTTCGGAGTGGTAAGTTGTGAGTGAATACCAAGTGAAAAATGAAGTCGAGACTTAGTTTTGATAAAAGTTTGAGCTATATTATTTAGAGTCATGAAATCACAATATGGGGCTAAGATTTCACATACACCGAGTAAGGAGATATGAGTCATTGTTCTTGAAATGAAAGTAATTGAAATTGTGCATGGTAATTATCAGGGGAAGGAAGTTCATAGTTTTAACTTAAATGTTTCAAAATAAGTGTGGGGTGGAATCAGTTTTTTTTCTTTTGCTTTACCCAAGGATTAGCAAAGTGTAAGTTGGGGGTGTGATTGGTGCTTAAATGCGTCGTTCGAATCCGACAATTTATGCTGGCATAATCCTTGATTTGGTGCTAAATAATTCGTTTTACTAGTGTTTCAGCTCTAACATCGGAAGAAGAAAACAGGTGGAAAAGCGGGCCAAAAGAAGGATAAAAGAGCAAAAAGACATTCTGGACAAATTTGTCCGGACGAGCCTCCGTATAGAGGCAGACATAAATATTTGCATCCGGGCGAGAGTTCGGAAGATTTTGGCCAGAAAGATTTGCATTCAGTTGTGACTTGCGCGAAAATTTTAAAGACCTAAGGTGTGCGAGTTACTATAAAAAAGGAGGCATAGCTCAGAAGTGGGGGACACATTTGGAGATAGAAGGCGCAAGGAAGACGACAGCTAGGGCAAGGAAGACGAGGAATACGACAAGCACGGCAGATGGGAATCTCTTTTTCTCCATTCTTTAGGAGTTGTAGCCGCAACATGAGCAGCTAGGTCCCTCAATCCTTATGTTTGATGAAACCCTAACCAGGTATTTTGATTCTAGTTAGGATTTTAGTTTCTTTTAGTAACTGATTCAACTAGTTGTATGATTGTTTTAGATGTTAAGTTTTGATCAACGAGTTTTATTGGTTTATTCATTTTACGCTTTTACTTTTTATAATTATGATTGTGATATTATGCAACCGTGATTTATTATCGTATTTAATTCAAAACATGAGATAGTGTATTCTATGATAGGACAGATCGTGCCGAGCTTTCTACGTACGATCCATGCCGACCAAAGATAGCTATGCCAGGTTTTTGATTTGTCATTCGACTTGATTTGGGCTTCTAATCAGAATGAGTTAAAGTTAAATCGTGAGAAAGTTACTAATCTTAACGAATTTAAATTATTTGACTAGGGTGGATTCAAAACCCTAGGATATTCTCTCCATATCGGTTAAAATATTTAAATTTAGTTTTTTATTTATTTTCTGCATTTTAGTTAATTTGAATACAAAACTATTTTGATTAAATAACCGGAGCAATCGTTTAGTTAAAAGAAATCGTGACTTAGCCTATATGTCCTTGTGGAACGATACCTTGTCTTGACAACTATTCTCCTAAATAGTAGTTTTTTACCTAGATTATAAATATTTATTTTTTGTACGCTAACAGACATCAGTTATCTTCTGATTCTTCTCCTCTTTTTTTGAATACGGGTAGTAGAATCCTGTTGTCTAACTGCACATAAGCCAATCGGCAAGCATCCATATATTCATCTTATTTCTAAAATTTTATTTTTATCTATTTTAATTTTAGTTCATGAAGATTTAAAGAGGGCACTATCTTGAGAGTTCGCTTGGCGCCCTAAAATTCTCAAGACAGACCCTAATTAGAGCAACTTCACGAGGCACTTCAAATGAGAGCTTTTAGCCTTTTTTCTGACTATTTTCCATTTTTGAACTTCAAGCAAGCTGTGCAATTTGATTTTCCTTTGCCTTTTTCTCATCTTGGTTTGATAGATTTGGCTAGCCCTCCATGTCTCCGAAGTGTACAAATAACAGTATAACAAGAATCCCTTAGCCATTAAATAAAATTCATTTTTGTACTTCTATTTGAAAAATATGTTAAGATAGTTTAAGTGAAAAGCTAAAATAGAGAGTAATGTTAGATAGATAACATGTGTGAAAAAATAATTATCTAAAATGTAATATCCTTTTATATGTAATTTGACTATTTATTTTAGAAAGTTTGTTGGAGATGCTTTTAATAAATAACAAGGGGCAAAACTAAATAGTAAAACTCTGTCACCAAATGTTTTTTTTTTTTTTTTTCCAATTAGTGGAGATCACAAGATTTTTTAAAATTAGTGAACCACAAATATATAAAGAGTTAATTATTGTGAGGTCCTCTTTTTATGACATATTTTGAAATAAATTCTATGTACTAAATAGTTATTTCACGAAATTCTTTTTCAATTATTTAACGCTATCATCTATACTACTTAATAAAGCAAGCACACAAATTGATGAAACCGAGTCACATTTTAAAAACTTCCAAATTAATCCTCAACTCAACTCTCAACTCCACTAATAAATTAAGGGATATAATTGTAAAATCATCTTACCTCAAAACACACGTTCCCACTAAAAAAAATAACTGCTAATTTTAAATTCAAAATAGTTTGTCCACTTTTTTGTAGACAATAATTCTCTCTCATACTTTTCTTCTCTCTCTCTCTCTCTCTCTCTCTCTCTCTCTCATCCTTTTTCTTCTTTCTTTTTTTCAGGTCTACTTTCTTCTCTTTCTAATTCTTTTTTTACTTTTTTGCAGGCCTCAGTTCTACTTTTTACAGGTTTATTTTCATCTCACTCATTTTTTTTCTTCTTTCTTTTTTGTATACAATTTCTCTCATCCTTTTTCTTTCTTTAGTACTGTTAATGCTTTAGGTATCTCTGTTTTTACTCATTGATAATTGTATATTTATGTTAATGCGTCTCATTTTTTTTTAATTTTTTTTTTCTGTCAAAGAAAACCAAAGCATTTTACAAAATTTTCAAATGAAAGCAAACTTTTTTTTTTTATTTTCAATTCTCATATAGGAAAGAGAATTTTTCTATAAAAATTGTAAGTAGATTTTATTTTGGAAGAAAATGCAGTTACCATTTATTTTGAAAGAAAAGGCAGTTACCATTTATTCTGAACTAACAGTCATATTTCTTTTACCTAAAATTATTGTATGTGGATTATTAGTATAAAAAATTGTATATTAAATTGAATTTTACGATATCAAACAATTATGTACAAATTTTATATTTTTTAAATAAATGTGATTTGTGCACGCATCGTGTGTGCTTCAGCCGCTAGTGAACATTTATACTCTCATATGTATTATGAAAAATGAATAGATATATACAGATATATACGAGTTGTATAGATTTTGTTTTGGTGATGGCATATACTTAGTAATTTATTCAGATTTTTTAGTGAGTAATTACATTCGTTCATATGGTATCTAGATATCATGGTGATTTACCATTCCATGTGTTATATATTGTAATAATTTTTAATGATTATTGATTTGGTATCATTTCACTGATTTAGTCGAAGATATGTGGCACTTTTATTCCCTTTCAAAGAAAGATTTGCATATGATATATTTTTGCTTTCTACATTACATAGAGACGGGCATCATAGAATGTTATTGTAGAAAATGGGAATATTGTTGCAGGAAATGAGAATATATTAGTTCAACAGAAAATGAGAATGTTGTTGTCAAAAATAAGAATTTTGTTGCAATAAATGAGAATGTGTTAGTTCAACAAAAAATGAGAATGCTGGTGCAGTAAACGAGAATGTTATTGCAGTAAATAATAATGTTATTGTAATTTCTCACATTTGCAATGTTTATCATACCTAGAGTTTCCAATGGAAATGTCGTGTTTGAATCCACGGAACTTAAACAATGAAGTTCTTATGGAGGCTTTGAAATTGATATAGAGTGGGATGTAGATGGCTTACTCTTTGTTGTCATCTCCATCTCAATAGGCGAATCCTCAGACGATATCTTCGTGGCTATTTGTGAGCACACTTGTTTTTGTTAATATGTTGAAGCAGGTTCTGATGTCATTTCCAGTATGTTGCAGCCTATTGTTATCCCCTCCTCCTGATGATCTGATTTGCTTGACTAAAAAGGAAAAGCTCTCGGGAGAAAGTAAAACTAGACGTATGCAGAAGTTTGGCCAAGAACGAACAAATGGATCGAACAATCAAAAGGACATTGGTGTTCTATTGAAGAAAGAAACAGGCATTGACACTTCAACTTGTGAAGAAGAAGTTGGAAATGCTATGAAGCTTCCACTTCTTTTTAAGTCATATTCTAATGTTGTCGAGTTCGAAAATGGGACTATTAGAGCAGGTGACTCTATGGTAGCTAATAAGGTGAAGGAAGAAACTTTCTCTAATCTAGCTATAGGGGAGGCCTTGGAGGCATTGTCCACTTCTTCAACTTGTGAAGAAGTTGTTGCAAATGCTATGAAGCTTCCATTTCTTTCTAATTCATATTCTAATGTTGTTGTGTCTAAAAAAGGTATTGTTAGAGAAAGTTATAATGCTGTAGTACTAATAAGGTTAAGGAAGAATCCTTCTTTGATCTAGCTAAAAAGAAGACCTTGAAGGCATTGACCACCCGAGAGATTGGCTCAGTTAAGAAGCTTACCAGAACGGCTGCCTCAACTGGTAAGGTTTTGGAAAACAAAAAGGCAAATTTTCACAGCGAAGTTTCAGCTCATCCAAGGAAAGATGGTAGTTTCAATGGAGAAAAAGGCAATCATTTTGTCAAAGTTGACTCAAATATCTCTAAGGGGAGGAAAGCCCGAAATGCTGAACTCGTTGATCCTTTAGAGAAGAAGCCTAGTAATAAAGTGGCATCTCATGAAGAGACTAACATTCATGTGGCTTCTGGGAAGGAGCATTCATCCTCTAGGGGCATAAAGAAAATTGAAAGGAAGTCAAAGTCATGGTGCCCAAGGTGTAGAGATTTTGAAAGATAGCTCCAAGGTGGATTCTTCTTTGGTTTTCAAGAATAGAAAGAGTGCCCATTCCAATAATTCTGTGTCTAAAAGTGAAGTGGAGGACTCTAAATTACAGAAGGATCATGCAAAAGCAAGGTATGCATATAGGGATTTAGAACTATAACAGGGAGATAATGATGTGGATTGAGCAGAAATGCAGTCACTGATGGGTCGAAGGAATTTGAGGAAGTTGACAAAAGCATATTTGCATCTAAATAGTACATCAAAAGGAAGTTTAAATAGCAAGAAAATGGAAAAGGCATCTGTATTTAAGGCATATCTAAAAGCAGCTTCTAATGCAGCTCTAATAACTGGAAATGGATCGATTTATAATAGAGCAGTTGGCACAGTGGATCCCCTAGTCAAAGAAGATTGGGTTTGCTGTGACAAGGGTCAGAAATGGAGGCTTCTAAATCCTGACAGCCTTCTTGAAAAGTGGCTCTGCAGCATGCTTGATTTGCTGTAAGTTCTATCTATTAGCATTTTAACCATCTGAACTTGTAATAAGTTGAAAACCTGGACAGCCTTTTGCCTCGGAAGCATTTTTTCTAAATCCCTTTCGACGGTTTCACCATAAATTTTGTGCTTAGCAAATTAGTATATATGGAGGAATGATGCATATAGAATAGTTGTTAGTTAAAACTGTCCCAGAAAATATATATATATAATTATAAATTGGTTCCGGTTTATCTTTCTTCTGAATCTTGGTCTCATTATTGCTTTGGCATGTCTGTAGGACTACAATCAAACATCATAATATCCTTTTATGTTAGTGATGACTGGTAACATCATGGATTATTTCATTAGCCTGCGGACTGGGCTTTTGAATTTAGCATAGGTTGGCTATAACTTTTTAGGAAAATGCTAAGGCCAATGGGCCTTGGATAATAGAATCTCTGACTAGGAAGAGTTTCAATTGTTGATCTCTAAGTGTTACGATGTGATTGTTGCTCTTCCTCATAGAAATTTAAAATAGAAACTCTTACTAGTAAGAAATACTTATTATCCACTACCTAGTGGGCGGTGGTTAGTGGGCGGTGGTTAGTAGGATCCAATTTTTTAGATTAGTGATGGATTAATTTTCATTGGCCTGCAAACTCTACAAACTTTAGCATGCTTAGGGTAATGATATTAGGCTTTTGAGAATGCTCAAGATTTTTTAATTAAAAAAGATTTACTGGATGGTGCATAAAATAATACATTGGTTCAATTCCCTCTTTGTCGTTGATCTTGATTCTTGATCATTTCACTGTTTTCATATTTAACTATTCCTGTATTGAACCGGTGTTGTATTAGCGAGGCGAGGAAGAGACAACTAAAGAGCTAGTCGCCCTTTACCAATTTCCTGCTCCTAATAGTGACACAATAATCAGCATGGTCATTTTGGTGGTGTTTTACCAGGATTGTCCTTTTAGCTGATACTAGTTGGTTCTATTTTGGAAAGATATGTTGCAATTTTATATGCAACTTTCACGGCAATGCTTCATTCACAATCAAGACAATTTCAGTACATTGTAAAAAAAATGGGACTTAGTTAGATACTAGTTTCATAAATGGTTGTTATCCCTAAAAAAGTAATAAAACAGTACTTGAGACTAAATCATCCATATAAAATTCATAACATTACAGATAACTTCCACTTACCACTTCCTGAAATTATCATTTCTCTAATTATCTCTCACTTAGTGCATAACTTTTAAAAAAACTCACTGTATTCATATATTTTATTTCTTAAAATATTTAAAATTATCAAATTATAATAATAATAAAAAAAGATTGTGCACACGTTGCGTTTGATACAATCTCTAGTTATAAGGAGAAAGAATGGATTGTTGCGGTTCAAACTTTAAAAAAGTACATAAATTGTGCCATACACGCCGTTTTATTTAAAATTAATAATTTCAAAATTATTTGGTCGAGATCAATAAAATAGGATCCATCCCAATATGAATACAAAAAGATATAACTGAGAAAATTATTCAAATAATTTTCAATTTTTATAGTTTTATAGAAGTGATATATTTCTCTATTTTAAAACAGAGAATTTGAAATTGAGAAAATTTCTCAGTTTCAGTAAACTGAAAAAATTCACAAAATTGATAAAGAACATGAGTTTGAATGCAAAAATTTGTTTAAATCTCTTCGTTTTAAAACATTTAAATTATGGAAATTTGAAAAAGATTTACGATATAGATAGTAAACTTATCAGATTCCTTCATATATTGAAACCCAAAAAAAAATATAGATTGCAGTGCAGTAAATTGAAAAGGTTTACAAAATTGACAAACAATATCAGCTTGAAAGCTCAAATTTGCTAACTTTTTTAATTTTAAAAATTAAAAGTTGTAAAAATAAAGAAACCTAACAATATATTTAAACAGAATGATTTAAACATTAAAAATTATGAAAATAATCCATACATTGAAACAGAAGAATTTCTTAGTTTCGAAATCGAAATATTTATTGGTGTTGAAGTTTTAATAAATTAGGAATTTTCATAAAGTGTGAAATAATATTTATTTCAAATCATAGATTTTGTAAATTGTTTGATTTTAAAAATTTATAAGTTACGCAAAATTGAGAGATTCACATTTAGCAACCTAAAAACCATCATCAAATTCCTCTATATATTAGAATTAAGAAATTTTTGATTTTATAATTAAGAATTTTAAAATTGACTTATTTAAACTAATCGATTTAGTAAATTGATTTACAATGTCACTTTGAAATCACATTTGCAGTAAAATAGTTCATTTTAAAACATGAAGTGGCACGTGACCATTCTCTCCCATTCTGATTAGAAGAAGGAAATCATATTGTTAGCATAAAAAAATTACATTCTACATTTACAGCATCATTAATATTTTAACACTTAATTTTAAAAGTAGTTTGCGACGTCCCCACTTCCCATTGTGTTTTGGCCACATCTATGAAAATCTACGGTTGCATTACGATCATATTATGATCTCTTCCCAATTTTAAAAACCCAACGGTCATGCCTTAAAACGGTTAAAAACGTGCTCCCGCCTTTCTTTTTCTTGGTATGCCTTACAAATTTACATCCCCTGCCTCTCCGATTAGTGATGTAACATAAGAGACTATGAGACCCCCACATTCCAGCTTATACTCAAATCCACATTCCAGCTTGTTTTCATAATTTTTTTTTTTTTTGTAGAACATAATTAAAGCAAGAGAAACATGGCCTTTTTGATTGGTAAGCCTAGCCCCACTTTCATTCTACTTCCAAAAAGCAATCCCAAGTGTGGGATCCCTCCCCCTTTATTTTATATTTTATTATTTTAGTAGTTTAATTTTTATGACTTTATCTTTTTTGGCCTTTTCTTTTTATTAGGTTTACAAATATCTTGTTTGACAACTTAACTATAAGATAAGTTTTTTCTTTAAAATTGTTTTAAGTCCAAGAAGTAAAAAGTTTATTTGTTTAACTGTATGAGTGATTTTAAGTTAAAAAACTTGATTTAAAATAATTTTAAACCAAAAGAGTTTTAAGTAAAAAAAAAATTATTATAATTTTTTAAAATATATTTTTATATAATTTTTTTATTCAATATAGATCTTGTATGATTTATGTGATGAATATATTTTAGGGTAATTTGGGATTAAGTCATATTTTACGGTTTCTCTTATTATTATATCCTAAAATTAGTTTAACTTTGTGATAGGTTCTAATTTGAATCGATTTCCCAAAAACACCCTTATTGAACCATCTTTGCACTTCTCAGCACAAACAAGCAACTCCGAATATTAAGGTTTCATTTTCACTTTGAAATTTCAATATTGGACGAACCAGTTTCTTTTTAAGTCGAAAAATCTGGTATTCTATTGAAAGCTTCCATTTTCGATGAATGTTCTAACGCCATGTTCAAGTTTATTTTACAGTTTAATACATTTTCAAGTTTAAATTTTTTTTTTCATCTACGATTCTAATAGCAGGTTGTTAATTTCTGCAATGAAATTTTTTTTCTTTGCAAACATGTTAATTGCAGAAAATAATACAGTAAATTGTAAAAAATGATATATTAGCTACAATGTGATGATAATGATACAATAATACTATATGTTCACTAACTATGCATCATTTTCTACATGATCTTACTAACCATGATACATTAAATTGTAGAAAATGAATCATTAATTACAGTTTACATGAAATACAAATGATGAGACAGTAAATTACAGAAAATAATACCGTAATTACAGATTGATAATAATGATACAATGATACCACATGTTCACTAAGCAAGCATCATTTTCTTAACATAATGGAAATAGTAATTTGAAAAGGGAAACAATAATTAAAAGAGATAAGTTTCCGTGAAAAACGGAAATGGTAATTTAAAAAAGAAATAATGATCCGTAATTTGCAAAAAGATTTCCTGAAACTCAAAAAAAATATCATTTTACCGTATAACCTTAATTAAAACTGATAAAGGGTACAAGGGTCTATTTTTTATCCAAAATTTTTACAAAAGACTTTATAGACTATAATACTTTTAATAAGGATTAATCCCCAAGCATCTTTCTAAAATGGGATTTATCCCCAATTTGTGCTATATTTTAAAAATATAATTTTTATAAAAAATTGATGTGCATAATAAAAATTATGATATTTTTAAAAAATATATAAAATTATTTTATGTGAAAAAAAAAGACAAAGGCTAAAAACTTTTGGCTTTTTTGACTTTAAACAAAAAAGGAAATTTTTTTGGGGGTAATTTAAAGACAAAAAATTCGACTTAAAATTGCTTGCAAACGAGACAAAAAAAGTTCTAATATCTGGCATCCTCTCAGTTTTATTTATTATGTCTTACATTACTATAATTTCTTATTTTTTTATCCTCTAATTAAATTAGAATAGTTTATATCAACAGAAAAAAAAAATTTGTTTGGCACTCGAGATAGAAAAAATTTGTTTATCACTGCCGCCGATTATCAAGGTATACCTCAATTTTCATTAGAAAAAAGAATACTATAGAGGAACAAAAAGATTTTTCATACTTCATATCATTACGATCATCACGAGAAATTTGTTACTCAAATGCTCCATGTTCATCAAGACCAAATTAATAATCTTTTTATTAATTAATAAATATAATTTGTGAACCAAATTAATAAATTTAATTTAATATAAAATAACAAAGTTCAGGAAAAAAGTGTACAGCATAGAAGTATTAAACGCCAAATAAAAATGTTAATCACATTATTAAAGTATCAAACACCAACTTAATTCACCAATCACGCAATCACTAGTCCACTAGTTGCCTTGCAAGTTGTGCCCTTGCCAAGCCAAAACAGAGGACAAGAAAGTGACAAGCAGAGGTGTCTGTCTATGTGAACCGTTGAATCGGCGAAATCCAACCGGTGAAGTTGAACGGACGACCAAATAATCGGTGCCGTCGGACATGGGATGAAACTCGTTAGATACGGAATGAAATTCAAACCCACTAGATCTGGGTTCTACCGTTGTAGATCAAAAGAAGCCCGTCGAACCCATGGGATAAAACTCAATTAGATCTTCAAAGGACCAAATTTGGGTTCCACCTTCGAATACAAGACAAAGGAATGAAGGATGTTCTCAAATCTGTGAAAAATGTGCAAAAAACATTAGGTATATCAACGAACTGTTCCTGTTTTGGTCGAATTGGTCTGATTCGCATACGAATCGGTAAAATATCCGTTACACCAATCCGCAGCGTGAACCGACCGAGTTATGCGCGAAAATCGTTCCTACCGTTATATCGGTGCGCATCCGACTCGCCTCTAATACGTTAACTTTTAAACTTAATTAACGAAATAAGAGTTTTTAAACTTTACTCTCAACTTACGTAAAAGCGTGTTTAGCAAGCACCATTTACATGAAAATAAATTTGCTAAATACGCTTTAAATCTAGACAACACACGGTTTAAAAAGGTAATATAACAACATAAAAACGTTTTTAACAAATACGTTCGCTGTTTTAATACGTAAAACATTTTTACAATAAAACGTTTTTAAAGTCCTTCACATAAAGTGTGTTTGCTAAACGTGCTTTTATAATTTATAAAGAAAGCGTGTATAGCAAGCACGCTTTCTTTTTAAATTCTTCTAGACATTTTTTTATCGAGCTTTTTAAATTACATATAAATATAATTTCTAAAAACGCGTTTACTAACTACATTTTCTATATAAATATAATTTTGAGAAAAATATTTTTAGTAAAATTGTTTTTCGTACGATTTATTAAAACGTGGCTAGCATAAGCGTTTTCTATGTAAATATAAGAAAACGTTTTGAGTAAACGTTTTTTTTGTGTGAGGTTATAATTTAAAAAAAAAACATTATTAGTAAATATATTTTTTGTTGCCTTGTTCGCTAACGAACGGGCCGATATTCAAAATGTTAACTCCCTCGCAATTACCAAAACTGTTTCTTTTGACACACATCACTCTCCCCTCAGCGGTGCTTGGTCCTCCCCTGCCAGGCGCCGCCACTTGCCGCCACCAGGCCGCCGTTGTAAAACAAGGAGAAAGCATATATATATATATATATATATATATATAAGTATCGTTGTCCTCTAAATCCATGGCAAATCCAACTGCCGTTTCTTGCTATGACCCATTTGATGAAACCCAATTCACTGACAATATCCTCATATTCAATGAAAATCCCCAAATTGGCCTCTCCGAATTACCCTTGACAGAACCCAATTCTTTCGATAATTCAATCCCTGGGTCCAATGGTGATGATATGATCGAGTCGGATGATCCGCTCGACGATCCGTTTGTTTGGAGGATTTTGAATCCCACGAGCAATAATTCTCAAGCGGGTCCTTCTGAATTTCGCGGTGAAACAAGCAATGGACAGGAAATTCCCCGGCCACAAAATTCGAACTTTGGAAGTCCACTGCAACTTTCTGTTTGGCCAGTGCCACCGGTTCCATTTAGTTGCAGTTGTTGTCAAATACTAAGAGAAATAACCCACACTAATGGTATCACTATTATTCCAATTAGTTTCATTTGATACATTCTGTAACATATCAATATGGATAATACGATTATGTATATATATTTGATGATATCAAACATTTGGTGATACATTAATAATTATTGACATCGGAGATTTAACATCCGGATGCATTTGTCGATTCATACGAAACATAACATTTGGTATTTAAAATTCCAATACATAGACTATATAGACTATTATTCTATGTAAACACCTCAATTGATATGAATGAAACCGGTGTGGTTCATGCTTTTATAACCGTTTGGTAATTGTCCAGTTTTTTTATATTTTGTATTTCTTGAACTTCCATTCTCTGACTTTTCTTTTACTTGTGTAGTGATATATCCGTTTTCATTGTTTGGCAGGAATCCATATGACAAGGCTTGAGATTCATGGAAGACTTGGTATGATCTGTCATGCTATTCTGGAGAATAGGCATGGTGGCGATTGGACTTCTACAAACCAATACCAAATGTTTGAGTAAGTTCAACAACCACCTTTTTGCTCATAGAAAAAAGTGGAAACTCTAATAATAAACTCTTCATTGAAAAATTAACCTTCCTTTGGATTGGGTGATTTGGATATACGAGAAAAGAAGAAGATGCTTTTTGGCTATAAACTTACTTGTTTGGATGGCCAAGGGGAAAGAGGCATAAATAAATGGTAAAGAATGGACCAAAAGAACTTTATTTTAAAACCCACATTTTTAAGCTGTCAAAAAGTGGAGATTTATTTTGCGTAGAAAATAAACAAAAGTAATGAAAAATGAAAAATTAATGTCATTGTTGTTTTGGGATGTTCATTCTAAAGACGAGCAGTTGTGCCCACACATTGCCGGTGGGTCACATAAAAATTGTGGAAGGTTAAGATTTTGTAGTAATTATTTTTATCTTTCTAATATTTTCAACTGTTTTTAAACAAATAATGAAAATATCAAACAAATTGTGAGAGGTTAAGATTTTTTTGGTAGTTATTTTTATCTTTTTAATATTTTCATTTGTTTTTAAAAAGAACTCAAATAATGAAACTATCAAATTATATTGGGGAAATTTTTGGTAAATAAAAAAGTCACAAAGACTTCACCAAATAAAGAATTTCCTTATTATAATAGTATAATAGAATATATTAATATATAATATAATAAAGAGTTTTCTTTAGTATAATAGTATAATAGTATAGATATAGATAGTATAGATAATAGTACAGATATAATTGTATAGATAGAATAGATATAATAGTATAGATTACTCAACATAATGTTGGCCTGGTAAAATAATTTGGAGGGAACTTTTTTTTCTTTCTTCTTGTGTACCGTTGTCTTCTTTTCTTGTGTAGCTAATTTGACCAAATATAGATATATTACTATAATTTCTCTCGTATTTATTCAAACAATAGAGATATGTAGTCTATGTGATTAAAAAATGACATCAGTATCCGAGTCTTTATTTATTTCAAAGAGGTTCAACGTAAAGTCAGTATGATAAAAGCGTTTAAAATTAATGATTTATTATAGTTTCTTTCGTAAACTATCTAACAAGGTAGGACATAGATAACAGTTTTTTTAAAAAGTATATATATATATATATAGAGAGAGAGAGAGAGAGAGAGTGCGTATTATACCCGCATAAACTACCGCATACTTACAAGTATAAAAAGCTTCATATCCAATGTTGATGTAGAGCCCATTATATTCGTGAGTATACAGTGATTGTGCTGTGAAACATGCATTGTCCGTAACCAGATTGTTTTTATTTTCTCAAACAGTAAGGAAATTTAGTATTTTCTATCCTTGCATAAATAATCAACATTTCTCCTTTTTTTCCTAGAGCTGAAAAGAACGCGAGGTATTTAGTTTAATGATTTTATTCAGTTTTTGCAAGAAAAGCATAGAAACAGTGAAAGAGTTCTTAATTGGGTATTGTCAAGATCGT